>JAGFPH010000188.1:573718-614651 GCA_018207615.1 Philaenus spumarius | reverse complement strand
CATAAGAGTCACTGCAAAAGCTCATCTTTCCTATGGAAATTCATGACCTTAGGTCTCACCATAAGAGTCACTGCAAAAGCTCATCTTTCCTATGGAAATTCATGACCTTAGGTCTCACCATAAGAGTCACTGCAAAAGCTCATCTTTCCTATGGAAATTCATGACCTTAGGTCTCATCATAAGAGTCACTGCAAAAGCTCATCTTTCCTATAGAAATTCTCTAATAATCTATTTTGTACATATTATTATTTAAGGCTCTACAAAATGCGGTTCCGGGAATTCGTGATTAGTAAAGTTTTACAGATAGAAAAATAAATGTTATACTTTTCAATATACTCAATTTCATAAATATATTATCATCTTCATAAAATTACTATGATATCAACACGAAAACATTAATCGAGTCCTCCGACTCCTGTTCGCTTCGCTCCCCAACCCCCGAAGCGAACTGTCGCGAAGCAAATGCAAACAGAGCATTGAGTACTTTGATATTTTAAGGAAATGACTATTGATTAGGACAGAGGCACTTGTGTTGGGGGTAGGGGTGCCTTAGATTCTGACGCATGCGCATTAGGGCCAGAGTTTTTGCGTGATTGAAAGGACTTTTGTATATAATAGAAAGGTAGAGTAATATTTATATTCTAAAAATGATAGGATAATTTTATAAAAATTCACGTTAGTAAATAAAATGACTTTATTGTTGCATCATCTTTGTAATAGTGGTCCCGTGATTTTGTTTAATGGAAAACTAAAATAGATCTGAAAATTTTGTATCCATTAAATCTTTTTTTATTTTGTAAAAAAAATACATTATAATTATTGAACTAGATAATATATTAGGTTCAAAGTGCATCAGAACAAATATTTTATAGTAAATGATTTACAGAGTATCAAATTTTAAAATTGGCTAGAGCCTACCACCCCTCAGCAAGGTCTTCCAAATTTAATTCAGAGAGTGTACAAATATGCGAATTTTCTGCATGTATCAAATACTACCCTAAAATGCCAGACTACTCTCAGTTTATCTAACACATCTTACGTTTCAAAACTATCCATAACTATAGATATTTATAAAATTCGTATATAATTTTGAACATACTTGTTCAATTTAGAATAATAATAATATAATAAAAAATAAAATAACTACTTATAAAAGAAATATATAATTTATACATGTTTACGAGCAAATATTTAATGTACAATGCCTTACGTACTTAACTTTAACTATACATGTCTAAAAAATGCATCTATCTTATTCAAAACTCATCCACATTTATTGTGCCCCAATAATAGAATCGGTTGTTAAGGAAGCTTTTGTCATCACTTCTAAGTCCTAACGTGGTTTATATGAATCAGCCTCTGACATATTAGAGAACCTATTTAGGTTGGTGTAGCGCATTCCTAATATCTTATCTCTATAATGCAATATCTTGTAGGCTTATGAAATCACTAGATATCTCAATGTTTTTACAGCCACAATTAATGTTAAATCCGTCAACTCAAAGATAAAGATGTAAATCGTTTAGTTAAATTCTAAAGACAGAATTTTCTACCATGCCTCAAGCTTAGACTCTATAGTGTCTACAATTTTATTACAGTTATTTTATTAAACTACAACTCTACAAATTATTAAAGTACATTATGTGTACATTTTTATTTTATGAGTAATGAAAAATAATTACTGTTTACATTACCTAAAATATAAGTTAAATTATTCTGTTCGCAATTGAACGTTCTAAGAATCAATAATGGGTTTAACTTCCATAATTTTAATAAGTAGACTGGGGAGTAACGTAGATAACTCTTACCTGTAAAACAATGTGAACAAATAAATTTAAAGGGAAATAAATTTAAATTATTAAGAAGGATTTCTATTTTTTACATTAATTAATTACTTAATGACCAAAATTAGTAAGATTAAAAATTCATTAAAAATAATAAATGTTTTCTCGATTAAACCTTTTATTAAAAGAAGTATCCGTTGGTTTTTTTTCAACTATGATAAGGCAAAAGAACATAGCCTTTAAAAACGATTTAAAGTCAATTTACACAGATCCTTGACGTATCAATTCCGTGCCAATTCAACATCAGTGCTATCCGTCTTTCCTCATTCCCAAACACCAGTGCTGTCAGTTCAATATAAGTAGGCCTATATTTTTAAATTAACAGAAGTTCAAACTTTTATAATTCTATTAAAATAGAAATGAATTGTACCAATAACCCAAGTCTAAAAAAAGTTTTGGAAAAAAGAGTGATAGTTTAACATATATAGCGTTATGTTTGTAGTGCTAGGTTATACTTTGGCTTTCAAGAATGAAGTAAATAAAAAGGACTGTTAAAAATTTATATTTATTTTCAAAAATTTTAACCCTAAAGCCGATTATATATAGCTAAATATTAAATTGTTCTTTATTTTAAGAAATATTTTTTCATTTCCCCTCCTATCTCCTCATTTCCAGATATCATTCTTAATTTCCTTTCCTATCTAGCTTCGATTTCATTTTTAAATAAAATTTAATATCCATATACAGAGTAATTCACGAATATATGCAGAAAGTTCGGGAGCTCATTCTACATGTGAAAGTAAAGAAAAAAAGTTATATAAACACAAATTAAAACTAACAGGAAAACTCAATTACAGGCGAATGTATTGTGCGTTGATTCTAACGTTTTCGTCAACAGCAATTAAAGCTTGTATTCAATGCTGTCAACAAATAAAAAGAATCTATGATTTTCATCAAATCAAACATTTATCTCATATAATAAAATATGTAACTCGTGATAAGGCCTTAATAAAGTTAAATTTTCGGATCTATCTCTAATTTTAAAATAAAATGAAAATGTTGGACATAATTGCCATTTCCATCCTGATTAAATTTTAAAGAGCAAAGTATTTCCTTATTGTCCTTATTTAGCATGTCCTTATTGCAATCAACTCAGAAACTACTTATCTTTATGAAACTTTATTGATGCGTTAAGTATTGCTGACCGGGTAGCATGGGCTATGTTTCATCGTGCTTTCAAACTGGGAGGACTGAGCGATGATTTAAAAGTGAAATAATTTGTTGAAAGTCATGATTTGGATGCAGCTGGCTAAACCGTTAAAAAAACAGTAAGAGCAACAAGTGTTAGCAATAAAACTACAGCAAGACCGCGACAGCATATATTTAACGGTTTCTTAAAACAATCGTTTTCATCTTTCAGCGAAAACATCGGTAAAATGCAGTTCTTGGTTATTAGGGAATTTCCATAAGAAAGATGAGTTTTTGCAGTGACTGTTATGGTGAGACCTAAGGTCGGGAGTGGTTGGTCAATGAACATTTTGGCCAAAGAACACAGATGTCATTAAAACTGTGTGTATATATATATATATATATATGTGGGTAGGGGGAGGGTGAATGTGGAGGGGTGAGTGGGGGGGGGTGAGTGTGTGTTTTTTTATGTGTTCGCAGTCTAATATCCACATTTTACGTCCGATTTAGTCTAAATTAGGTACACACGTCGGATTTCTAAGTCGCTCGGACGAGTTAGTTAGTCAAAAAAATCCAACAACCGGAAGCATGTTTTATGACCGGAATTAAATTTTCCATAACAGAATGAAGTTTTTTTATTTATTTATTTTTTTAAATATATAGGAGATTATTCTACACATTTTTTTTCAGGACCTTATATTTCGCATACTTTTTAGTTAATTTTAAAAACGTGGTATATTACATTTTTTATTTTAACTAATACTTTTTATTACTGGATATGGCACAACAGTTGAAACCAGTCTACTTTGTATTCAACTTAAAAGTAGGAGAAAATTATAATCTTTAGTAATAAATTTGAGTTTAGGAGTGAAAAAGTGGGTTTTGGCTGAGACAGCCGAAATACGACAATTTTGAATTAGCGCTTGAGCCCGAACGGTTCGTCGAAGAAGAAAACCTAAATAGTAAAATTTGTAGGAAATTGTATGTTCTTTCATTTTGAATAGGAAGGTTACCTTTTTTGAATTTTTTCAATGTTGCGTCAAGAAATTTTGTAGGCAAACCTCATATTCGGATTCAGCATAAAAAAACATATCAAATGGAAGAAATCAAAACTACCCCAAAACTTTCCCGCTGGGGGCTCTTTTGAGCACAAATTGACTGTATTACAGGGGAAACGTCTACCTTATGAGCGACCACATTTATATTATACAGCAGTGCTGTCCAACATGCGACCCGCTAAAATATGCCTAAAAACCGATAAATTTCACTTTTTACTCAGCCACTTACTACTTCTGTTGAGAACTTAAGCTACTGAAACTATAATTGTGTGATTTGCAGTCAGATATTTTTTACCAGAAAAGAACCGAAATAGGAATGGACTTTTTTAAGTTACTCCCAGGATAACGTCACCCCAACTTACGAAATTTACGCTCAATGCTGGGAAGCACGTATGTTTCCGAAATAAAAATATAGGTGTTCCTTATCTGATAAGTCACTTATTCGGTCGCTTCGTTTGTGAACAACTAATATTGATACACTGGTTAGTAAAAACCAATATTCCCACCCAAACTTAACAATATTTTATTTTTTTTATAAATAAAAACAATTATACAAACACGGTTTTTTTGTAAATATTACAAATTACTGATCAAGTTGCATACGAAGTATTTTATGGTGCGGCCCTCACAACCGCAATTTTATTCATAGCGGGTCACAATAGTGCAATACATGCTGTTAAATTATTGAGAATAATAAATACTCAGCTGATTCAACTTCAGTCGACCTTCCGAGGACATTGGCGGAAATCAAGTATACATCGCTTTAATGCTGACTCTACGAGCATGAAGAAACGCAAATATGGACGTAGAGCAAGGAGATATTTAAATCAGGCATTTTTATTATTCACATTCCGTAAACATAAAGTAAGTTAACCGATTTTACCTAATTTTCTAAAAGTTGGTTGACAATTATCTTTTAAAAGTGCATAAGAAACGCAATCCGACGATACTGTACCAACTTTGTTAAAATCGGTCTATAAACAGGTGTTACAATACCATAAAGTGAAATATTGTTTTCAATGTAATATTATTAATTCATGATAGCTCTAAAATAAATATTTAAAATGAAATTTAAGAAAATAAAAGCTTGACTTGTATGGTTAGGCTGAACAGTTTGACTTTAAACTTGACAAACATACTATGCATTTTGACCAAGTTTTGATTAATTAGTTTTTTGTCTGTCTGTCTGTCTGTTAATTACATATTTTGCTATCGATTTTAAACTAACTTCCCGATAAACTAAGGGCTTGCAACTTAAACATAGTTCAGAACTGGATGACAATTAAATATTAACTCACTTTTTTATCTCTCTGTTTGTTTGTTCGGTACATATTTAGACTGATGTGTTATTGGTAGGTAGGTATAACACCTTTCTTACTTAAAATATAATATACCTTATGAATCAGCTATGGCTAAGCATTGTTTAGATTAAAATCATAATTTTAAAATAGAATACTCTGTATGTTTTCTTTATTAAATAACTGTTGGATTTGTTACGTCTCCGACTTCACTTTCTGTAATTTTCCTTATCCACTCGTTACAACTTCTGCCTACCTTCACCAACTTCCAAATAGTTTCCCTTTTCTCCGCCAGACGCCACCTCCGTACAGTATCTACTTTGGGCATAGTTCGCTTTAAGCGGTTTGCTTATCTAATATACCGAACAGCTGACTCATTCTATAGACCGTTAACCTTGCTTCTTCAGAACATTCGAGAAGGAGAGTCCGATTGCTTCCGCTACAGGAAAGTCCACCTTGTCATGTCGCTGTAAATTATTGTCGTGGATTAATTCTTAAGTTTTTTTGTCGCGAGTTATGCGGAAGGCCAATTAACATGCATTTGTTATAAGCCTTTACTTTGTCAATACCAGGTACGTAGAATGTTTTAGCCTTACTTTTGTTACTTATGAAATGTACTCTTTGTAAAATTTTATAAAGTTAGTTCCACCTTTTGCATTGTAAATAACTTTTCAAACTCATACAGTTTTATTCAAAACCTATGTATTTCATTTTTACTACAGCCTAATTTTAAAATACTAATATTACAGCCTACAAAAACTTTAAAGCTGATACTATGTTGGTTATTACTAAAGTCTTAACATATTTCAAACAAAACTAGCCTAAACTGTTCTGTATTAATTAACTGTAACTGTGTAGTTTTCTGCAGTATAACCAGAATATTGAAAACTTTTAATGAGCTATAGGCATAATATTACTGATATATGTATATTATGTAACTAAACAAGAACATTTTTATGTTGCCATGTGGTTTGGTTAACATGTAGAGACAGTCTTATGCAACATGACACATGTTGTACTAACTATTACAATCTTTAAGTAGCAATTTGTCACCTTGGGCTACAAATTTTAAAAAAACAGCCAACTCAAAGAACTATCAGTTTTATGCTTATTTAAATTAGCTGCAAGTTTTCTAAAAAGGAATTGTTATTTATGTTATGCAGTTACACTGGTTCAACTCCAGGGAATATTTAACCATACAATGCCATAAGCTACACCACAGCTACGCCTTGAAAAGGCCTACTTTCCAACAGGACTTTAAATACAATAAAAATTCTTATATCTACAGTGCTTTAGTTACAGACAGAGATTAATTTAAAATATGAACGATCTGCAGTTGATTTTTGTGTTAAATGTTAAACAGGCTGTATTTTAAAAAAGTAATTTTGTATATGTATACTATATAGGATATGTTTGTATTTAATAATTGGGAGGAGCAAGCTAGCACATTTCGGACCTTAGCCCTAAGGGCTGCATATTAGAAATTGTATACTTTTTTTTATATATAGAGAGACGTCTCATAATTAATTTTGTTTATTTATTCAATTATTTATATTTAGCTTTAGAGTTGGCCAACGACATATATATTTATTCTTAAACAAATCCATGGTATCTCATGTTAAAACTTTGTAACTTGTTAATCTTTTCTGTATAAATTCTGTAATTATTATTAAAAGGGAGGGTTTTTGATTTTTATTTTTGGGGAGGGCTTTTAAATTCAACTTAATAAAATATATATGTATTCTTTTAAATCTGAAACTTTTCTTGTATTAAGGGCATATCAATAATTTCATTTTTTTGTATTAAGGGCATATAAACTTTTTTATTTTGGTTAATAAAGCCAAAATTTACATCTATTTCTATGGTTTATTGAGTTAACCTCTAGGTATCTTGTGTATTGTGAGTAATAAGCTGAAACATTCCTACGTTTGGTGATATTTAAATTCTAAGGTAAGTTTTGAACAGTACCAATCTATGTGGCCCAGTATTGCTTCCGTTCCCTTAATTATTCTTTTGTAAGATTGGTACACCAGGCCAGCGTTATTTTCATATTGATTTGGTAACTAACACTAAATTTGTTAGAAAATTGTATTTTAAATTTTGTAACACATTAACTTTTCTGAAATTAAATACTTTATATGCTACTTAGGTACACAGTATTAACTTTTCTCTATAATGGCAGTTATTTATTTACTAAGGGAGACCACTGCGTGTTCCACACGCCAATCCTTGCACCCGATCTTCTCCCACCTTTGTGAGCGAATTAATTTAATGAAGACTATATTTTATTACCCAAAATTACTTTTTTTACTGAGTATTGTTGTCAAGATTAAGTTTTTAATCGATTTTCACTTATATTCAATAATTAAACTGAAACAATATTGATTTTAAATGACGATCAAAGTCAGCTGTTATAAGCTAACAATATAAATATGTTATTTTATTGTTATGGTAACTACAGTCAAGACAATGTTTTACAATAAATAACTTTTGTTTTGTATACAAAATATTTTTTTGTAACACATTTCTAGAGATGGCAAATTTTTATAAATTTGTGTATTTTCAGTAAACTAAAATTAAAACATAATTTTTAAATGATAAACTTTTAGAAAGACCAATCTACGTAACTAATAGTTGAGAAAAGTTCGAAAAAATGCGAAGAGAAAACTGGCTCATTATTAGTTCAGAATATACTCGAGAATACCTTTCCAACGACATACAAATTATTAAAATCCACCCATTGAACTTTAAAAATATTTGTTATAGAAAAAACTATTATTTTTTTAATATAATATAAACGACAACAAATCTCCAATTTATTTCTATTAATAATATATTGGATTGTGTATTTAACGTAATCGCATAACTACTCAACAGGTTTTGACTATTCTCACATAGTCGTAAAATACACTTCCTCCAAATAGACTTAATCAATATTGTATCACGCCAACACCTCAGGGAACATAAATGCACACCAAATCTCCAATTTATTTCTATTAACTAGTAAGCCCCCGTGAAAAATCACAGGCAGATTAATTAGATACACATCAGAAATACATCATTAAAAAAAACTATTTAAAACCATAGACTTTATCTAGGCTTACCTAACTATGCTGACGGGGATTTTTAACTCGGTAAATTAAATGTGTACAACTATTTTTTCAAATTTTGTATTTATATAAATAATTATTATTATACATCTAAATATAAATAAAAATATTATCTTTTAATTGCTTTTCATTCATGATGATAAATCGAATGATTTAGAAGTTACTAATATTATTATAATGAAATACTATGTTTATATGTTATACGAAGTTGTACGAATGTTGCCGAAGTTAAACGAAGAAATACCTCTTCTTTAAATTTGTATAAATGAATACAGTATATTCATAATAAAAGGTTTGTACGAATGTTGCCGAAGTTAAACGAAGAAATACCTCTTCTTTAAATTTGTATAAATGAATACAGTATATTCATAATAAAAGGTTGTAATTATATACATTTTATAACCTCAAAGGAAATCTTATAACGTATTATATAATACATTAAAACATATTTAAACAAATCTACTTCACAAGACTTAGGCTGTATTATTGATTGAAGCTGTAAACGTAACTCAGTACAATCTACGCTAGGTTTTGTTTGCGTATTACAGATGATGGCTGAAATCATCTGTTATATTATAAGTTACTCAAGTACTCGTACACTCGCTTTTATACGAGTTGATAATACATTGGATTGTGTATTTAACGTAATCGCATAACTACTCAACAGGTTTTGATTATTATCACATAGTCGTAAAATACACTTCCTCCAAATAGACTGAAGCAATATTTTATCACGCTAACACCTCAGGGACTATAAATGCACAACAAAATATATTTATGTCTTACGGGCTTGTGGGAGTTAAAGTCCATTATCTTTAATAATTCAACACAATACATAACCTAGACCAGTGTGAACAACCAGTTCCATTCTGACCAAAACAAGGAACCGATTTCTATTAAATTCTGTTACTATACCGATGTTTCATATTTTAGTACAGCTATCAAACTTAAACCTATTTTCGGATATCTCAAACATTAGGAGTAAACATTTTCTTAAAAATGGCGCCCATATAAGTGATTATAATGTAATCGAAGTTAACCTCTACGTTTAAGCTTAACAAAATAAAAAAGCTTAAAAGAGTCGCGACAGTAAAAAAACTAAATTTTAGTTTTGCTGATAACCCTAGCTGTACGAGTATTATTTATCGACTGAGGACAAAAAGTCTTTATTTCATCAAATATCTGTTACATTTTGCTGTATAACGTTATATTGTGCTGCACAATCTATTACATTCATTTAATATAGCTTACTACTTGTTTATTAGACAAAATGTATAGCCTATTGGCGCAGCTGTTAAGGATGTTGTCATGACAACAGTGACAAAGATATGTGCAATTATGATATTGTAGCGAAACGTAAAAAAATTATAAATTTGTTTTCTCCTTAACGATATGGGTCATTCTCCAAAAGCAGGAGATTTTATGTTACCAGTATTTAAAAAAAACTGTTCCAACATTTTTTTTATAGGCCTAATTTTACTACATGTTAGTGAACAGCACTAAATAGAGTGCTGTTCACTAACAAGATTCATCTAATTTAATAATTAATGAAGTTTTAATTTATGTTTTTAAAGTTCAAAATACCCCTAACGTCAACTCCGTGGCATGTTACCAACTGATTTGTAATGATAAGATGTAAATTAGTATAATTATTTATGACATTATTAGCGAATTTCCATAAGAAAGATGAACTAGTGCAGTGACCCTTATGGAGTGAAATAAGGTTATGAGCACTTAATGAGCACCGAACATGGTCCCCAGAACACGTTTTGAGGTGTCATTCAAATTTGTATATAGGCCTGTGTGTTCGCACTCTAACGTCCGAATTTTAAGTCCAATTTGGTCCAAATTTGGTACACTTGTTGGTTGTCTTAAGTCGTTCGGATGAGATCGTCAGCCAAAAAATCCAACAATCGAAAGCACGTTTTTCGACCGGAAGTAACTTTTTTTTTATTTTTCATACCAGAATGAACATATTTGAGGGGTTTATCTAAAAAAATAAATGTAGGATATTATTCTGCACATTTAGTTTTTTTACACTACCGTATAATAGATCGCTTGGTTCCCGAAAAAATCTTTAAAAACGTAAAATACCATAAGTACCCTGTTGAAATTCACGTGGAGGATTTTACCGAGGGCATCTTCTGATCCGACGCCACAGCAGCGCGTGAGTCGAAGCTGGAGACTTAGGTGCAAACAACTTCTACTTATATATTTCATACTCATAGGCAGCTATTCAGCATGGTTGTTAGAGTACAAGGTTGACGCATTAGACCGTTTCGTGGTTCAAACCAGCCAAGTGCAGTGACGTCACTCAGTGACCGGCCCGCCGATGTGTTGCACTGGCTCTGGCAGTTAATAATCAATGCTCGGCATCTGCTCACACAGTACACATTGCATAATGTTTGTCCTAGGGCATTGACACGATAAGCTCGTAGTTCTTCGCGTTAATTTATATGTTTATGTGTTATGTTTTGTCCGTAATTATTTGTTAATTTTAATGTATAACGATCTCGATAGTGAGTGATTATATACTCTGAAGATGGAGCAGATGCTCTGAAACGAGTAAGTGCGATTTCAAACAGGAAGTCACGTGGTGGAACCTAAATAAGGTAAATCAGTGTTACGTATATTATACATATATTATTGACATCATACACTATTTGCTACCGTTATCATCAAAATATTATTTGAACCATGACATAATCACTCTAAAACTGTGTTTCAGACTCACGGTTGTATGAACGGCTGTTGTTCAAAAATAATAAAAACGTTAATGCATTTACTGCTCTATGTTTTATCTCAAAGATATAATTTACGATTCATTGTAAAGAACACGTTTAGGCAAATGGTTTCCTTTTCTGTAAATGACGTTTCAACTATTCACAATAACACGATAAGCAACAACATTTAAGTTTCATTTAAATGAAGATTCGATATGCGAGACCAAACATTCACATTTAAATCTCAGCCATAAATGGTAAATTTAAAATAAAATATTAAAGGCGTACACGTGCTTAAGTTTACTTACGTCCGTGTGGACGTCGCACAAATTTGCCATTACAAACATTAATTTCGAAAAAGAAAATGTTGAACTATGAACAACATGTTTTCCTTCCTGCTGTAAAAGTTACAAAAAGAATGCTCTATTGATTCTACTGGTCAACTAGGAGCTTTGAGATAAAATTAAACAAAATGTTTTAGTGACTTTAAAACAGTACATATTTTACTGACCAGTTTCAGCTTACAAAAATTACACCTATTAAAATTTAATTTTATAAACGAAATAGTAGTTTTTATGGTGCGACTTGATAAATCATATAATTTAAAGTATATTTTAAATGGGAGATTTTAAAGTTAAAATTATGTACAAAAACCGAAAACGTAATACAAAATTTGAGTTTCATTAGAAATTTTAAATATTGAAAAATGGCTGCTATACAAAATAAACATTCCTTCAAATTCCTAGCAACGGGCTGAGCCCTCTAGTAATAACATTATACGTGTTTTACGGGCGCTTTAGGGAAGGCACGAACCCATAGCGATTCCCTGTTTTTTTTTACTGACAATAATGTTTTCAAATGCAAAATGGGTTAGATCATTTTGGGTTTCCGTCATCAATCAGAAACATTTGATGCAGCCAATTTATTGATATTTTATAATTTCAACACTAAATGGTGGTTCCTACCTTGTGAAACTTCCTGAATGACAAATACAATATAATACATAGATCGAAAAACTTTGCTTAAACTTTCTCCAATTCCAGAAATATTTCTAAAATACTTTACTAACCTACAATACATAAAATGTTCGACTTCTATAACATAGCGAGTGCTCTGTCATTTATTGCGCCTAATCTAAACTTGTTATTTAATGAAGGACTGGGTTAATTGTTTTAGCAGCTGCTACAACATATGTTTCTTTAATAGTGAAACCTTGTAAGCAAAAATACTGTGCAAATATTCTATCGACTTTCCTACAAAATATTTGTTTTTTACTCCCAAAATAACGGGAGTAATTTCACATCGACCTTAAAGCAAGGGTTTATTATTATTTATGTAGTCTATTACTGTATTAATAAACTTTGTATTAATAAAAATACAGTAATTCTCACACACTGTTTAGTAATCAAACGCGTTTCAACGACAAAGTCATCATCCTCAGGGATGCATGAGCTATAACTAACTTTGAGTGTTAGTCATATGTGTGTGAGAATTAGTGTATTGTTATTTTTCTTAAATAGTCTATTATTATCCATTTCAAGTAGTGACTTTATTTGCAATATGATACTGTTATGGATAAATCATGTTACCAAAACAAAATAGCCTCATTATCATAAATAACATTTTATTTTAACATAAAGATCTCAAATTTTAGAATCATTCCATTTGGTAACTTAAAATAGGCTACTTTTTTAGAATTTTAACTTACTACTGAAGATGTTGTCATCACAAAAAACTGTTCGAACAGTTAGTGTTACGTTAAGCTGCTGAGTGTATATTTGTTTGCTTTCATTCCCTGTTAAAATATGGTATTGTTTTACGGGGGAGTGCTCAAGCCTCAGAATCTGTTTTTTAGAATTAAAAAACCAGTTCGAGTTATTTGTTGTACCTAGTAGAACATTCGGTCGGCCACTGTTTAAGAAACTGAGCGGAGTTGAATTGGTAAGGCGCTCGAGCTTCAATAGAATATCGCTTATTACACTTACGTTAATACTAATGGCGGTCTTATTTTTATTTCAGACACAAGCCTACGGCATTTAAATTAGTTAAAAGCTCCAATGTATAGTTCGTAGATAACCAAATTCGCTCCGATGTTTTACTGTTTTCAAGTGACAAGACTGAAAATCATTTTCTTCTTGTTCATAAGCAAACATCTTTAATCAAAATTTATAATTTTCCACTTTTGTCATCTACGAATTTTAATTTAGATGTTCATAAATGATTTCCTACAAATTCCAAAAGATTATCTTCAAAATTCGATGAAAGATCAGTTATATTGCAGAGGACTGCATAAGACTGTTTCATCCTGGTATTGCACACCCTTAATATTCTTACATTGCCGTGTATTATATATGTAAGAATGTATCTTATTTAAAAAAAAATGAAGGTAAATTTTACAGAAATTCAGATATTCATGGGCATGATACCAATTATTTGCCTTAACCAAGACAAAAAAGTATTAATTGTGTGGGCTTGAATTTGTTTAACAAATTACAACCATTAATTAAAAAATAGAGTAATCCAATTAGGTTTAAGAAAACCTATATAGAACAAGTAATTATTAATCAGTTTGTGAATATTTAGAAGACTTGTGTCCATGAATTAAAAATTGTATTTTATACTATCTGTTAGTTTTGTTTATTTATTTATTTACTATATATTTGTACAGTAATGTCTAATATTGTTAATTAATTCTGTTAAATGGTGTAATTTATTCTTATGTTTTTTTACTCTGTAAAGTACCAGTCTTGAAAATGTAGTTGGGTTGTTTCTCTGCATTGTATTGCTGTATTATAGTTGTTACTGTTGTCAGAATTTGTTATTGTTCAGACTTAGTTTTAAATAACATGTTAAAGTAGAAATATTAGTATAAACTGGAACAAATTACTGAAGGTCACATAAATGTATTTTGTTTTGCGATCAATGAATAAAATGAAAAGCTGAACCAAAGAAAGACCTCAGTATTTGCACCATCGGTGGATCAATGATATGAAACAATAAAAGTCCAAAAACTTTCGGGTAACCTTGGAGTGGAATTGAAACCAGCAAATCACAAAATTCGAAGAAAAAGTTATATCTTTTAAATAAAGCCCTGTCAAATGATACCCGTTTATTTCCGGCGTACCGAACTTTGCCGCCCAATATATGGTAAAATATTTTTTAGTTTTGATTATTAAAAAAATACGCGGGTTGCTTTATAAAATAAGTAAAATTTCAGTTTCATACTTTACACATTCCCGAGAAATTTGACTTTGACACACAGACAGACTAGAGATCCCTATTACACTTCGGTTTAAGTTAATTTATTTAAAGTTATGTAACATTAAAAATTAACTAAAAAGTCACATAATCTGCATTCAATGGAAATCTTAGCATACTTATACAGGGTATTCCGCATAACATTCCGAACACTTTCTGAGCTGATTCCACTAGCAAAAATAATGAGAAAAACATATTTCAAGATAAGTTTCGTTAGATAGCAACAGCTGGTGAAAGATTTTACCCGTATTTCAGATATGTAAAATGAGCAGACAAATTGAATAAAAATAGGTATGTTTTCTTTAGGGTTATAGTTCATTAACTTTGTGAAATGGGTTGAATTTAAATTACAAAACTGTTACGATTTACTGTCTACTGTACTTCCCTTTAATAAAAAAAGTTTCATTTAAAGTTTGCGTTTGCTTTTTACTGGAATATTTTACACAATTATTTTCGGCACTAAATTCTCTACAAGTTGTGTTTAATACGTTTATGGATTTATACCCATTTGACAAAGTTATGTACTAAAAAACTAAAAAAACATGTTTTAGACCAAATTTTGTGAAATATCTCAAAAATGACTGTAGTTACAGAGCTGAGTCTATTTTATTCAATTTGTCTGCTCATTTTATATAAAATAAATATTTAACTTTAAACATATTTCAGTAGAGCTTCGTTTATTAGGGAAATCTTTCCCCAGCTGTTAATCTCTAACGAAGCATTTCCGGACACACTTTATATAAACGTTTTTCATTGTTTTTGCTAGTGGAATCAGAGCAGAAAGTGCTCGGAACATTATGCGAATCACCCTATTCGCAACAAAATATTTGACTTAACATATAGAACATTCAGTGGACACAAAAGCCCGTAAATACGTTCGCACACGGATCTACCTGCTGGCGATATTTATAATTTCAATACAGCTAATTGCTAAACAAACACATCGGTACAGACACTCTCAAAACACACCTTACACAAACGATATTCACTGTACAACTGACTGACAGTAGGCCTCACGATAAGCCTATTGCAACTTCTTATCTCGTTTGGTATTCAGGTGGTAGGGAGGCTTAACTACATTCTATTAATACAGTGTATAACTGGATACAGAAGATACAGTCACCTGTCCGCAAAAATACCCTGTTTAAACATACAATAAGAAAATATTGGGCTTGACCTGTGAGAAACTAACTTACAATATTTTCCTTACTTGATGGAATATAAATACTTTAGTAAAAACATGTTTTTTTATACCACGCACTAAAAATTATAAAATAACTCCCCCCCCAGCCATACAGACTTATAACCCCATACAGATTGTCCTGAAAATGTGTGATTGTGAATTTTTAATAGCTATGAAAATACTTGTAAGGTTTAAAACGAAAAACGGGGGGCGCATGCAATAGATAATAGTAATGAGTGTATGGAGTAGCTGTCGTTGAGATCATTACACCATCATTTGTACTGCAATAAAATTTTTAGTGATTTAGGTCAACTATTCATCCATCTATTATCTATTACAATCTATCATATTATTATTATTATTATCTATCATATTATTATCTATTACAATCACACATTTTCAGGACAATCTGTATGAGTTAGGAATCTGTATGGGGTTATAAATCTGAATAAGGCTAGGAGGAATTATTTTTAGTCGTTTTGTAAACGTGGTATATGAAAAAAACTTGTTTTATTTAAATATTTATTTTCTGCTATTGAAGTAATTATTTTAAAATCTATTGCAACATTTTTACCGGACAGACTGACAAGAAAGCGCGCTAATAAAAACATGGTAAAAACTTGAATACAGAATCTCACAACTAATACGCTTTATCACCCCAAAATCGTCTCAGCGACGAAGTCGCCATCTTCAATGATGCTCGTACTACAATAATCAAACTATAACTTTTAAGTTATTGTGTGTTTTTAGATTCAATTGAATATGCACTTTCAGAATATGAAGAAACCCCCACTATATATGGTCACGTTGTTCTACACAATTACCTTAAAATCAACATATCACGAAATTCTAAAAAAATATTTCACATCCTTATATGAAACTTTTTCAAACATTATGTAAAGTAAAATATATTTGAAATGTTGATTGTTATAATAATACAAGCATGTTTATAACTACGTCAGATTTAAACTTGTTCGAGAGAAATTTTACAAATGAATCAGTGATCCTAAGGGGTTTCCCTTTTCCTTCAAGATGCGAAAGAATTTTTTTATTTATTATTGATCAAATTGAGTTTTTGTTTACTGATTCTTTTCATGATTATTTCTTTATTAAATTACTAAAAAAACTTTTGGTTGTATGATAAATATTTTTTTCAATTTCACAAAATTCAATTGCAACCAAAAAATGTACTGTCAATAAAATCATTATTGGTTAATAAATTACGAAATAGTTAGGATATATTTAGGACAGCAGTTACGCAAAGTTATGGATATTTCTATTAATAGCGTCTACTGAGTATTTAAAAATGTGTGTTAAAAATGGTTCATTACCGAAAACAAACATACAATTTCTTACTCATAAGGGCGCTCGCTACATGGTCACTCTTTTCCTTCTACAGTAGAACGTCGAAAATCCGAACTAATTGGGACCGAGGGAGTTCGGATTATCAATTTGTTAGGATTTTTTAAAACAACCAAAAAATGCCATTTAGGCTAAAATATATGCTCTTTAATCGATTAAAGTGGTTAAATAGTACAAGAGATAATTTAATTACAATACAGTATGTAAGACTACTTACATATTATGATTTAGAAGAAACTGCACTACACAGTAGGGCCAACATGATTACACTTGTAACTCTCAATTACAGTACAGTACATAAATAAAAGTTCACTTGTACATTGTAGTTAACACAAACGAAAAAAAACATGCAGTCGGGGGACTGCCGGTAGAAGTGAAAACTCCTTTAGCTTTGATCGCTCAATTTTGGCATTGCTGAGAAATTTTTTTACGAGGTCTTATTTAAAAAAATATTTTTAGTTATTTATCAATAAGTAACAGTTGTTCTATTTTACATGAAAAAATGAAATGACAAAAATAATAGTGATAAAAAAATTTTAAATTTAATGTGCCCTGTATTCTAAAATAACAAAAAACTTCACTAACCACGCGTTGTGCGTTTTTAAAAAATGTTTAATGTTTAGGAAATAATGTACAACGAATTGTTTTATTTATCAATATAAAATACTATACATAATTATTTCAGTTATATTACATAAAAGAAAAAAATTACATTTCAGAATTATTACAAATGCTTTACAAAAATTTGCTAGTACACTTGACTACTTGACAGGCTATTTAATTTATTTAGGTTAGCAAGTTTTGAAAAAAAATTAATTATTATATTATGTTTCTGGAATAATATTTGTAGTGATTTGTGTATTAAATTATAAATAACGTAGATTATTAATTGTTTGCATTGATATATCACTTAAAACTTAAGTAGGCATAATCTTGTTTAAATTGTTTCAATACAATTAGTAGTTAAAAATAACCAATAAATATAATATTTAATACATATACCCTCGGTGGCGGTGGCGGTGTCGCGATCTCATACATTTTTCCTCTCCCGCAAATGTTTATACCACATTATATACATATACTAGCGGTGGCGGTGGCGGTGTCGCGATTTCATACTTTTTTCCTCACCCGCAAATGCTTTCTTACGGGGTACACAACGTGCCTAAAGAAGTTTTCACTTCAATAAAAAAAATACATTATAGTACACTACTGTATGTGCGACACACTGTTATAATGATTCCACAAAAAGAAATGAATAAACTTTCTGTATGTTTACTGCTAGCGCTAAAGCAGCTTATTAGCGTGACAGTGAAAATACTGACAGCCAGTCTGCTGTGAGGGCAGGTATTAAGAAGTGTTTGAAAAGCGATAATAATGTCATACTGCGATGAAGATTTTTGTGAAATTTTTAACGACGCAATAATTGGAATTTTCGAAAACAAAAACGAAATTTTTGCAGCGGCTGACTCAGAACGTGTTCGGATTTTAGACGTTTCGGATTATTGACGTTCGGATTATCGACGCTCTACTGTACTTTAAACATAGTCATAAAATAATTCGACCACGCAGCTGAACCGCAGACGTGAGTTGAGCGAATTTCCAAATGTTCTAGGGTTTCAACCAACTATTTGGGGAAAGTTTGGGGAAGCCTTCAGCTTCGACTAACGCACTCCTCCATTCCATTCACAGCGGAAAAACTCGCTTTGCTCGCAGAGTACAAACTCGACCGTTGGGCCTCGGACCATAAGATCCAGGATCTTTACCATTACGTGGTAACGCTTTGAAAACTGAGCCATCCAGATCACACCAGATATTTTTAGTCGATGTTATTTCACTTGTACGGTTTACTGCATTTTTTTAAACTAATAGCTGGGGTAATACCTGGGTTCGAATCCCGGTATTGGTCCATATTTTTCACTTGTAATTTAGTTAAATAACCCTTGCTGGGGAAGTGTGTAAGCAGAATAATTACAAATCAAAAAATAGGTTTTCAATTTGATAACCACTAACGATGAAATTAACATTTTGTCGTAGAGAGTACACTCAATCAAAATGTAAAAGCTGTCAATATTGATAACGATAATCATTATACTATGCTATTGATAGACATCGTCAGATTTTCACAAACTAAATCCAATCCATTTAGTTATACCAATGCTTAGAACCTAATTTCATTAATTATTTGCGCCAGTACTCTTTCTTGAACAATTGAATTTCCTTAATTAGCGAATTTCCATAGGAAAAATGATAAGACCCAAGGTAGGGAGTAGCAAATGAGAACCGATCATGGTCCCCAGAACACGTTTTGGGGTGTCATTAAAAATCATATATATATGTATATATTTATGTATGTATGTGTGCGCACTCTAACGGACGCGTTTTAAGTCCGATTTGGTTCAAATTTGGTACACATGTTGGTTGTCTACGTCGCTCGGACGAGTTCGTTAGCCAAAAAAATTCACCAATCGGAAGCACGTTTTTTGACCGGAAGTAACTATGTTTTGAGATTTTCCCTACGAGAATGAATTTGTTTTTGCTTTTTTCAGCACGCAATGTTTTGTGTGTTGAAGATACTCCCAATATACGAAATGGCGTGCGAACCATTTTGCAGCTATTCAGCACCGTCGTGAATGGACCTATTTCCAAAATTGTTGGTTGAAACCCTAAAACATAGGCATATAAACCTTATTTTGGAAATTTGCTCAACTCACGTCAGCGGTTCAGCTGCGTGGTCGAATTATTTCAGAGCTGCCGTGGTTTAGACGCAGGGGATTCTCAGGTGCATAACCAAAATTAAGACCTCTGGTAACTGGTTAAAAATACTCAGTAATGTAGGCCTACCTCAAAATATACGACTGAATGTACAACCACCAACAGAGCTGACTTCTCTCTACAGCAGTTCACCTCCGACTTCTTTAAACCGCTGGAGATGGGTGCGAGTCCGTTTCTTTGTTAGATAGCTAAGTCGTTTTAACTTGCTGCCACTGTAACACACTGTACTTCATTCCACTAGAGCAACCAGACTTCTTTGAGCTGTGGAATCAGTGGTTTCGTAAAAGTTAAACAAAAACTGTTTCGACCTGCTTGGACCATTTTCTATGTATTGGCCCTAAAGCTTTTTTAGCTTCGTATTTTTGTTTACTGTTATTGAATGGTTTTATTCTCAGAAAACAATTTTTTTACAAAACATTAAACTCTTTCAAACGACGTCCACTTTGGAAAAGTTTATAAACGGCGAAAACCCCCAAATGTGAAATGGGACATTGAATTAAGAGCGTGCAAAGGTGTTCCTTTGTTGTATTCACACTTTGGCCATATCTCCAACAATTTCGAAATGGCGGAAAAATAACAAATTTTTATGTTTTGTACGGCCCTTGTAGGTGCAAGGAGAAAATAAATAAATTTACAACAGTTATTACATTTGAAAAAACAAAAATAACTAAAATTTAATCAGTAAACAATCATTGAAATACAGGTTTTAAACTAATAATCCTCTGGATGTTTGATCGCGTGTACAAGTCAAGTGTTTAGATGCTTTAAACTTTCAAGTCAATTAATTACAGGCAATAAAATGTTGAATACAAAAAACTGCTTCGTGTTCTTTTGACTGAATATGTTGAGGTATTGTTTAGGGTAATTGAATAATGCATATACGTGGTATGCATGTTCGTATGCGTGTATATGTGTTTGTAAGTCTTTGCTTTTGTAGTTGTTGGGTGCAAATAAATGTTACTGTTTCGTCCAGGATTCCTTAACTTTACTCCAATTAAAACTGACTCCTTTTGTGCGTTCTCAGCAGTAGCTATTTTGTTTTAAGAAGTAATGTAATGTTGTTTTCACATGTTGTTTATATACTGTTTCGGTTTTCTTAGATTATTTATCCATATATTTTATTTTTTATTATTTGATATTTGAATTATTAATTTACAAACAGTATTTTTTTTATTCTTCAAGTTTAAAATAAATATTGTTAATGTATATGTCTTATGTGCGCTTTTACAAAAAAGAACGATTGTGTTTAAAATATAATATATTGTTAAATATTCCTTTCACACATTTTTCTTTTTTTACGTCATTATTTTAAGCCAGTTAGATTAGTAAAACCGAAGTTGAATAGCCAACGGAAATAGTAACGCCTTACCAACGTTCCCTGTTTTAGCAAACAAACCTCGACATATACCAACAGAAATACTGGTATAAGGTTATAAAATATTACGTTATATAAACTATTAGGAATTCTAGGAATATTCCCGAGTAATACAGTTCCAATCGGGTCATTCAATCTAAATGCTAACACAATAACGAAACATCCAGTTCCAGAAGAAATGGTGAATCATACAAGCTATCATTTTCACCCTTCCTTAGGCTTACATTCATATGGTTTGACACAAACTCGCCACCCCCAACCCTCCTCTTCTCCTATTCTCCTTCATAATTAGATTTTGTTATGCATAGTTACAGTATATAGACTGACTAGTGAAAGAAGAATACGTTGAATGGCATTTACATGATACAGAATATCACCTTTCAAGAAACTAATATATCAGTTCTTTTCACTAATCTATATATATATATAAGCGAAATACCACTCACTCACTCACTCATCACGATTTCTCAAAAACTACCGAACGGATTGAAATGAAATTTGGTATGTAGCTTCCTCTATGGCCATAATTGCTCACTAAGAAAGGGTTTGAAAAAATTCGAAATTTAGGGGGGGTTTGGGGGATCAAAGTTATTAAATCACAATTTCTTCAAAACTACCCAACGGATTGGATGAAATTTGGTATGTAGCTTCCTCTAGGGCCATACGTGTTCACTAAAAAAGTGTTTTAAAAATTGGAAATTTTAGGGGGAATTGGGAGGTAAAAATGACTAAATCACGATTTCTCCAAAATTACCGAACAGATTGGAATGAAATTTGGTATGTAGCTTCCTCTAGGGCCATAGGCGCTCGCTAAGAAAGGGTTTCAAAAAATTCGAAATTTTAGGGGGGTTTGGGGGGATCAAAGTTACTAAAATAACAATTTCAGATCTTTTATTATTATGACAATAGTGCTTTTATTATTTAAGATCTATATATATATAAAAGCCAAATATCACTCACTAACTGAACACGTAAAAAGAATACAATTATGTTAAAAAGACTGAAAATACCAACCACCACGGGCAACGCGGTACGGGTCAGCTAGTTAATTATAATACAAAAGCGAATACTTAAAAAATGTTTTATTCTCTCTAAGTTTTGATCGCTTAGTTTTTAAGTAAATTCGGACATGTAAGGAAAAAGTATTAACAGTTTCTAAATGATTAAATCTTTAAATGAAACTATGATTCACGTTGTCTCTACTTTTTGTATTTCAAATAAGAGTATAATAAAATATACAGTGCCAAGCTTCGAGAGGTAATACAGGGTTCCTTTAGAATGTACTTCATTTCCCTGATTTTTTTTGTTTTTTGCCAACTTCCCTGGGTGACATACAGCATATTTTGAAATTATTTTACTACATTTGCATGGCATTTTAGTGGCATAAATTCTATTGCACACATTTTAACCTCCTCCTACCCCAAGGTTTGTATATAGGAGGTTGTCTCAGACGAGTGCGCATCTACGGCGCGCACTGCAGGGAACGCGTCACCGTCGGACCTCCACTCCCACTTGTCTGCTCAGTGACAGTAATATGCACATTGCGGTATCCGTACTCATGCGTTATTTTGATGTGTTATTTTACAAAAAACACTTAGAATATGCTTTGATCCTTAGACGAATAACATTTAAACATTTTTGTTGTAACTATCCCCACAAAAATTAAAAAGGGTTTCGAGTAGAAAACAATCTTATATTTATTAATACTACACTTTATTCCACATGTCAATAATCATGTCTATGCGAAGCAGTCTATTAATGGCCGTGGCAGTTTAATGGATAATTAATTGTTTTTAAATTATTGCAATTCGTAACTAAATAAATATTTTACTTTCAAACGAGCACTACATAATTAACGAATTCATTTAATCTGTGTGTTTACAGCATTTCCCCACAGCTATTTTAAATTACTAAACATGTATTTAATATGCATTTACTATTTTTATAGGATGGGTTGCAAAAAAAACACAAATCTAAAAATCCATATTTGCATGATAACTCAAGAAATGAGAACGACAATCAAAGTGGTACATTTAATTCTAGGCTACGGCATTTATCATAGTGGTGGTTTAACGAATTGAAGTTATTGTTAGTTAATGATGAATGTTGAATTTTATTATAATTACTTATTCGGACAGTTGCCATCATTTGTGTGTTAAATAATCAAACACGACGTTTCGGGAATACAAATCAATTCCCGTTCTCAAATGACTAAAACTAACGGTACATAAACCCAGGCAACTAGGCCTATGTAAGGGTGAACAAAGTAAAACTACAAATTATTACTAACCTTAAATGTCTACGTGATACATCTCAGAGCTAAGACTAAGAAGTCAAACACACCAACCACAGACAAAACACAATTCAAACACTAAACACACGCAATTGATGGCAAGCGTCTAGTTTACAAGTTGGAGTGAGACTGACAACCGGCCAGAGTATTCAGGCGTGGCCAACAGGAAGGGGTAGTTCCCTATTGTTTCATATAGTTCAACTGTTTCGCACGGGAACGGGTTATAACACCACGTGGCGATTCTACTGGTAAAAGTTCAGCATTTTTATTAGTCGGTAACATTTCTGTTTTATTATTAATATGGTTATTATAATCAAGTTTTAGTTCTTTTTTTAATAATGGGAGCCATAGCAAACAAGCATTGAAGTAAGGCTACTATGGCTCCCATTATTAAAAAAAGAACTAAAACTTGATTATAATAGCCATATTAATAATAAAACAGAAATGTTACCGACTAATAAAAATGCTGAACTTTTACCAGTAGAATCACCACGTGGTGTTATAACCCGTTCCCGTGCGAAACAGTTGAACTATATGAAACAATAGGGAACTAGCCCTTCCTGTTGGCCACGCCTGAATACTCTGGCCGGTTGTCAGTCTCACTCCAACTTGTCAACTAGACGCTTGCCATCAATTGCGTGTGCTTAGTGTTTCAATTGTGTTTTGTCTGTGGTTGGTGTGTTTGACTTCTCAGTCTTAGCTCTGAGATGTATCACGTAGACATTTAAAGTTCGTAATAATTTGTAGTTTTACTTTGTTCACCCTTACATAGGCCTAGTTGCCTGGGTTTGTGTACTTGAGTCACTTGAGAACGGGAATTGATTTGTATTCCCGAAACGTCGTGTTTGATTATTTAACACACAAATGATGGCAAATGTCCGAACAAGTAATTATAATAAAATTCCAGAGAATGTTTAAACCAATCGAAGTACTTAAATGCAGAATTTGAGTCTTTGCATAAATCTTCTTTAATTAAAGTAACAGGAGTGATTTTAAATTTGACAAAAGAAATTCCATTCGCTGTAGCCAAACCTTTTTAAAACAAAGAACTTTTATAAGGTTTAAGTTTTTGAATGAACTTATTTGTAACAAAAGAAAAACAGCAATGAAGTTTAAAAACTTCTAAAAAGTACAAGAAGATTCATAGTTATCAATAATTGCTTTTAAGTTTCACAGCACAAAAAGCTCGTATTTTACATAATTTTTATGTACTTAATGAATAAAAACTATAGCTTTACAAATTGAGTTTTATTTTCCAAAACGTATTTTATAAACCCATGTTATCTGCATTCATATTACTAGATTATTTATTTCAAAAGAACAATTTAACATTGATAACAAAAGATTGAGCGAAGGCCCATATTTCATTTAAAACTGTTTGGATGTTTAAAAATTGAGTACTTTGTTTACAATGTTGTTCTAAAATAATAAATAAAAAGTTAATTTTTAAGTTAAAAGTGTATTAATTAAATGAAATACTAAACAAAAACGATCCGTGTAATCTTTATGGTAGTAAATGAGTGTTTTAGATATCGTATATAAAGGCATGTACAGAGGTTACAGATTTGTCTGCAGTATGTAATATTTATAATGATGTAACTGAATGATACGAGTCATTTTGTTCACTGCAGACATTGTATTAAACTTTTTACAATTTTACGCAACAAATTTAAGGATGTAATTCATGATTAAGACGTTAAATTTGAATGTATAATCATACTATCTACGGTATTTTATTTATCATAAGCAAAGAATGACAAAAGAAAATATATAAGTTACGTCAACAGTTGCGATGATAGGCCGGAGGTCTCCCGGTGACGTCACGGTTCCGCCTACCGCTGGTTACACAGGCCTTACGGGAGTGAGACAACCTCCTACATACAAACCTTGCTCCTACCCTACATCCGTTTCCTTACCTCACCATCCACGGACGACAAAGAAAGCACGAATATTTTTTTGTATTTCCCCAGTACAGATAGATTTAATTTAAAATAAACATTTTTTGCCAAGTACTAGATGTGAGTTAATTTTTTATGTTTTCATTATTAGGAAACACACCAACTCCAGTGCTCGCTTCATTCACGATGGAAAAGATCTAATTCAACTTATAATTGAGGAAACTTTGTAGATGTTTGGCTTTTCAGCGAGAAATACAAGAAAAGTTTATAATTGGGAATTATTTTATAACATAATGAAAAAGAAATTTCCAACGATGTCAAAATTATTAAAAGTATCATTTAAGAACAGGGTTTCTAAAAGTGTGGTCCGCGAACCCCTGGGGGTCCTCGGGCGTGGTGTTGGGGGGGTCCGCGGAAGATATTTGAATCTTTATTTTAAAAAGCATATATACCAAGAACGTCCGCTGTTTTTTCGAACAAACATTTTTATTACAAAATGTGGAGGTGACGAATGCGTTTGGTAGTGCCTTCTAGCCATGTAAACTAATTGCACGCTCGGTCCAAACCGTGCTGTCATTTTCGTACCTAGCCATTTGAGCGGGGTAATACTGTTTTCAACAGGTGGCTACCTGGCGCATGAAGGTCAGTCACGTCGTCAGTGGAGCGAGCGGCAGCTGTCAATGGACTGTTTTAAGCCTTACACTTGTTAGTGGAAGAGGTTATGTCATGATAGTTTGTTTTTGTTACGGTATAGTGCAAGTACTTATTACGTCAGTTTTAGTTAAGTCTTTCTAATAGATCGTTGGTTAAAGCATTGCAGAAGCAACACTACAATAAGTTGAATCGGAAAGAAATGTCGATCAGGAAGGTGAATCTTATTACTCAACTTCAATAGCTAGTTCTAGTTGCAGCAATGATTTACGGAATAGTGCTAAGCGCCGTAAATATTGTGAGAAGTATTTAAAATTACGTTATGTGCAATTCAGTGGCGAACATAAACCACAGTGCGTGTTATGCTATGACATTCTTTCTAATGAAGCTATGAAACCAGCAAAACTACGCAGGCACTTGGAAACAAAACACCCAGACTTTGCTGGTAAGTCATATGAATTTTAAAAAAATCAAAAGTCAAGAAATTAGGAAAATTAAAACATCAATAGAGAAAATGGCATCAGGTAGTGCCACAGATAAAGCCATTGTGGCGTCATATGCAAGTAGCATTGCTCATAGCTAAATCAGGGAAGCCATACACAATAGCAGAGGAACTCATTTTACCAGCTGCAAAATCTATGTGTAATATAATAATAGGAGAGGCTAAAGAATTAAGTACAGTTCCACTTTCAAATGATTCGGTGAAACGTCGAATTGACGAAATGTCTCAAAATATTAAAGACCGTTAATTTCTAAATTAAAATCTACAAAAATGTATGCTTTTTGCAGCTTGATGAAAGTACCGACCTAACAGACAAATCTCATTTATTGGCCTTTGTTAGGTATGCAAATGCGCTTTTTGAAGAACTTTTGTTTTGCAAAGAGATTCTTCATAACAACGCCCAAGATGTTTTTGAAGCATTAAATTATTTTATTTTATCAAATGACTTGTACTGGCAGCGTTGCGTTGGTTTAAGTACCGATGGAGCAGGAGCCATGGCTGGTAAAAAAAGACTGGCCTCATTGCTCGTGCCAAGGTTGTCCACTCCCAATGTTAAATGGACTCACTGTTCTATTCATAGGGAGGCATTGGCAGTGAAACAAATGCCAGAAAACCTCAAAACAATATTGAATGAAGTTGTTAAAGTTGTAAATTATAGTAAAGCCCGGCCTTTGAACTCTCGCATTTTTACTCAGCTTTGTCAACATATGGGAAGTGAACACAAACAGCTTTTCCTTCCTACCGAAGTTCGCTGGCTCTCTCGAAGTAATTGTGCTTACACATTTTGTTTTTTTTTTAATTGCGTGATGAAATTAGAATATTTCTTTTGGAAGATAACCATGATAAGTTTCAACTCAAAGACAAATTATGTGATTTTGCGTGGTTAAACAAGGTTGCATATCTAGCAGATATCTTCCAGCACTTGAATATTCGAAATACGAGACTACAAGGGCCTGACTCTGATATATTCTATGTTGGAGAAAAGGTAGAAGCTGTGATTAAAAAATTAAAGCTTTGGTCTGATCGAATGAGGAAGACCTCATACAGCTTTTTCACATTGTTGCAAGAATTCTTACAAACATCTGAAGAAGACTTGCCTTCATATCTACAAAGGAACTTTTTCCCGAACATTTAACGGGCCTAGCTCAGGCTATGAGAAATTACTTTCCTCCTCCTGACCCTAATATTGATTCTATGAAATATCCCTTCAAGAAAAGAAATATTCTTGACCTTTTCCAACTGAACAAGACCAATTGGCGGAACTCTCATGCAGCAGATCCTGGGAAATAGTTCATCAAGAAAATAACTTAGCAAGGTTTTGATTACTTGCACAAGCTCAACTACCAGAACTTGCCAAAAAGCACTTGAAAATATTGTGCCATTTTGCACCACATATTTTTGCGAAAACCCTTTTTCTGAACTGTGCAACTTGAAGCCTAAAAAGAGAAACCGACTCAAAATATTGAAGTAGATTTAAGACTGAAACTTACAAAAATAAACCCAACATTTCAGAGATTGTCAAATGCAAAAAACAACACCATCCTTCACACTGAAATAGTGGTATTTAACTATGTAACTGTTCATTTGGTTATTTTATGTTTGCTTTTTTAAACTAGAATTGGTATAGGCCTACGTTTGTAATTAATACTAAGAGTTAAGAATAAGTCTGTTCCAATTGTATTCAATTTAATAAATACATAACAAATATGTATAAAAACTATTAGAAAGCTTTCTTCCATCCTAAATATTTTCTCTCTATTTTAAATAAATATATTTCAAGTGGTTATTACGACTAAATTGATAAAAATTGTAAAGGATAATGTTTTAGGGTCCGCAATGACAACATTAGTAATTCAGGGGGTCCTCGACAAAAGCAAGTTTGATAACCAATGGTTTAGAACAAGGCTTTTCAACCCAGCCTATCTTAGTGATTAGCTACTTCTGTATGACCAGTACTAAAATGTTCTACTTAGTATCTAAAACGCTCAAGATTAGACCTTATACATTTTATATAATTAGTTAATTTCTCCTTTTAAAAAATGCCCCATGTTGTGAGCCAAAATTATAAAGTAGATGTTACTCCTTAAGATGTTCTGGAAATACTATCCTACTTCAACAAACAATTCTATAAATATAACCGACTCCTTTTTGTTTAACAAAGCTTTATGTTTATTCACTAGTATTAGTTATTCATTTTAATACAATATTTCTCTTTTGAGGATTAACTTAGAGCACCTTACAACTATATATCTTTTCAATACAACTTAGAATGGAATTACTTTACAATTATTTTATATCTTCTCTAAATATATTTCAAACAAAACTAATATTGAAATACAAATTATTTAAAATATAACTCTTTATCTCGGGTTAAAGAATTCCTGGCTGTTAAATAGGCAATCCTTTTAAAACTAAAACTATTACAACAGGATTATTTAAAACTAATTTCTATAATGTCCCAAAGTCCCAATGTCCAAAAAAAACTATGACCGATCGGTTTAATTCGAATTTATATGTAAGTCTATTCACTTTGCTGATTAAAATTTACTTGTAATTTTGAATGTGGATACAAGAATTAGTTGCATATTACCTTGTATTTGATGGCTGACTTTGTAATACATTTACACAACTGATTAGTGTTTGTACTTTTTGAATAATACTACCCTGGAATGTATTGGTTATATTTCTTCAAGGTAGGAATAATATGTTCACTTTTTCTTTATAAATGTTTTTAAATGTAATTTGATGAAACTGGCAAATAAGTCTGCACTTGGTGAGTACTAAATGAGAAGTACCAAAAAGGATGCAACAATATTTTAAGCTATGGCGCTCTACAATTAACTCACGGCCACTACCATTATCGTGTTTAATATTCTATTCTCAACAGGGGTCACGTATACCATCATTTTTTTCCAAAATATGTTTTACTGTTCTTAAATCTGTAGATTTTAAGTACTTTCAATTGTTTATCAATATATCCAATTTTAAATTACTTATAACTGTTTTTAAACTCGAAAATGTCAATTTTTGTATTTTATACATACACAATGTACTTTCGTCGACGTCATCAGCAAGCATGATCGATCCGCGGCTTTTTATCATCAACTATATTTAACTGATTTAACCTTTCGTAGCTACAGTTTCTTTTACCATGAAAACCAACACTACTTTCTTGGTTATGTTACGACATTCTTTTAATTTTCTAACACTGGTTACTTATTTAAACTATATACAATGTTTTTTAATCAATTTCTAACATTACTTATACTAAACATGATTGAATTTCCTTCACAATGAAAAAAACCTTCCTGCTGCTAACTTTACGCTTATGAATAAAATTTGGTTGTATTATTTATTTGTTTTGCAAAAGGTGAGTTTAGTTCAATTTAGCTTTAACTAGTTATATGATAAGGGTTTTTATTGTTATTGAATTATTATTCTATAAATCTCGAAGTTAATTAAATTTTCTTTGAAATGATTTCTTGTCTAAATATGAATTTTGAGGTTATATTTACTTTTTAGGCTCTACCTTTAAATCTCATATTTCATTGTTCTTTAAACACTTAGCCAGGACTCTTTACCTCTGACTTATTATTGTTATTATTACCCTCTCATTGTACTAAAATTTTACAACCTAAGTAGAATAAAAATACAAATTTGAGTTCTAAAACATGTGCAGATTAACCGACTTTGACAATATCTTTTTAATTGGTTCGTCTTCACGAATGTATCAAAATTACAATAAATGTTTCGAGCTCTTTTAAACTATAAAAACATGATTTTCAAAGAAAACTCGCATTTGGGCTAGAAACACTTTTTTATATAAATTATGTTAAAAATAAAAGCAACTAAAAATGTTTATATAAAAATCAATGTTTATTTCTTTGCTTCGTTGTTTCTTTGTTCTCTATAGACTCAAAAAATATTCAACCTATTTCGCCAAAAGTTTCACACTTCAACCATATAATTGCCAGGAGTGTTTAGACGTAAAAATTATGTCAAGGGTCAAACAATAGGTCAAAGGGATGAAATGGAATAACTACTCTAACAATTAAATACTAATCCACTTACTTTATTCTCAAAAACTACTCAACTAATTTCACTAAAATTTCACAATTTACACATATTAGTCCAAATTCTTTTAGAGAATATGGTCACTACAAACAAATTTAAATAGGGTAGCTACCCCTATACAATAAAAATAAATTACACTAAATTCCTACAAACTATAAAGCTAAAATTATTTAATATTATTCTTAATTGATGTAAAAACACATTTTGTAATTTTCTGTAATATCATTAAAATTAAATCATGCAATAGCGAAGCATTGCCGGGTCCACAAGTATTTAATAAAATTTAGGTTTTTATTTATTACAAAATAAAAATATTGTTTAAAATATAGGATTTACCAAATTAAAATATTTAAAATTGGACCGAGGATAACAGTAAAACAGTAATTTGGTCTTGCAAATTAATAGGTCTACACTTTGTAGCTACCAATGTTGATACAGTCAAATTAATGGTTTTACAGGTTACCATTCGTTTGGTACTTTCAACAGGATAGGAAATTGAACAGGCTACGAAAATTTCCTCAAACCGTTTTTATATAAAAATGTACTGTTTTTTAGTTATTATCATTAAAACTTTTAAATATCCGCCAGTTTAAAACAGATTATCGGATTAAGCTGGTTATTTTACATTAACTAGATCTTGACGAAATTAATGGCAGTGTCAAGTTTTAAATCAATCAGTTAATAGATACAAATTATTTAGTAAAAACAAAATAACGGCAAGACGGAAAACGGAGCATTTTAGAACCTAGACTATTGAAACTTGTTTACTGTAAATTATGCACCAAACACGTAGGTGAATTATTAGCCAGATTTTGTAAACACCCCGTAGATGAAGAATATAACTATTATTACAATTTCAATAATAATAATTTGCTAGTAAGCCCATGAAAAATCACGGACAGAATAATTAGATATACATCAGGAAAACATCGTAAACAAATATTATTTAAAAACAACAAACTTTATCTAGGCCTGCCTAACTATGCTACGGGGATTTTGAATCCTTTAAATGTATATACAGTAGTTATAAGGCAAATATGATAGTGTAATCCTGTTTTAGTACAGTAAAAACAAAATATTAAATTTAATGTGCCTACTCACGTTGAACATGTATAGGTACCGTATTTTGATATTTACATTATTTTACAACTAATGCAGGCTAAATGGTATGTTTTGAAGTTGGAAGTTGTTGAAAAAGTATATCTTTTCACAATCCTATTCTTTTACTTCGTTCTTCAGCAAGATATTACTTAGGTCTACAAGCAACAAATTATATCTAACCGAGTCCATGCCGTTAGGTATTTTCAATATGGTAAATGTGTACAGAGCCTACAATTAATTATAAGAAGTAGGCCTTATAGCACATAATACTTCACGGTGAATGAAGGGATTTCGAATGCGCATAGTTGTATTGTACGATTAATTTGTCTTAAAAGTATAATAAGACCTGAAATCAATTTTGGAAAAGAAAGCAAGATATAATACGTTTGAATCATAGGCCTACCTACTTAAATCAACGATTTTAAACTCAAGTTGATCGAGTGGACTTCATGGTCTTTTGTTTTGGTTTATTTTGACTGTATAATATGTTAATTTTCCTTCTTTACTAAACAGGCTTAGTTCTGTTCATGTTCACTAGCCTATTCATAAATAAAAGTCAGTATGACTCAGAATATTGCACAATTCCCTCTTCTCTATCTATGATGTCATCCGTTATATAAAGGAAATGCTTTCTCCCAATCAAATGCTTCCTACTTTAAATTTCAAACTTTACTTTAATGCTTTAATTCACTACCTAGGGTTTGCCTCGAATTCTTATCTGTCTGCCTACCTTCCTATCCTTCGACATACCAGTCATTTTCAACTAAACTAAATCATATTGCTATAATTTCCATCGATATTTATTTGAGCAAGAAAGGGACCCAAAGAAACATCGGTAAAAGAAAAAAGCAATAGGCCTAACCGTATTTATCTGAAACAGTATAGGCAATGACTACATTGTAGTCATTGGTATAGGCCTACAATCGGTTTGGACAATTCATTGACAAATTGAATTTGCAAATACAGAAGGCCTACTTATATACCTACTAAATAAATAAGGTGTCAAATTTCGTTGTTTATAATACACTAGGGGAAACCACTGCGTGTTCCACACGCCAACCCCGTTGGAACCTTCTAAACACATAATCACTTTATCTTTTCTTTATAATAAGGGTGTAGATTAATAATAAACTCAAAGCTAAGATGGTAAATAATTTTAAATGTTAAAATCAAATTATATTTTATAACAGCAGTTATAATAAAGGTTAAAAGAACCAGCACTTTAATAACAACCTAACCTAAAAGTTAGAAATACAAGTAATTGCTTCAAAGTTTGAAATCAGCTGTTAATGGAAATATTGGAGCAAACAGCTGTTTTATCTGTTATTTTATTCAATTGGTTGCTATGGTAATTAATGTAAATACAAGGGTTGGTTCAACAGTCTAGGCCTAACCTAATATTTTTATCAAAATAAATTATAGCCTATGTTACTAAGGGATAGTGTAGCTTTTTATTAGTAAAAATATTTTTTCAATCGGTTCAGTGATTCCAGAGATTACCCCCTACATACAAACAAACAAATTTTACCTCTTTATACTACTAGTAGTTCTGTGAACAGTAAACCTCGCTCGTTGACTTTATCTCGGTTCCCCCTCCACAACTCACTCACAGCGCCCACACTGATGTAGCGCAGGAAAGAGCAAGACAGCAGGTAGCGCTCTCTCACTCCCTCTCCATAAAATTATAAGGTTTCATGAAGACTAGTGGAGACCATTGCGTGCTCCGCACGCCAACCCCCCCCCCCCCCAACTCTCTGTTGGAACCCCGTGTGCGCCGTTGGAACCCTTTGTGTAGTCAGCAAGGCTCAGGTCTACACTTTAATAAAAACCTAACCTAAAAATTAGAAATACTAATAATTGATTTAAAATTTGAAGTAAACTGTTAATGAAAATATTAGAGACTACAGCTGATTACTGAATCAACAATAAACATTATTTATTTATTTTGGTTGAGTCTAGGCCTAACTTAAAATATATAGATAGTTGTTGCCCATCGATACTCGGCGGATACAGCTCCATTCGTGGTGAGTGGAGCACTAGGCAGATGGTGCGAAACATGTATAAAATTTATTTTTTTAAATGCTATTTCCTTCCAATTATTTTCTTGTAGCAAAGTTAAAGAAGAAAAATGGATTCAACGATCAGTGAATTTAACTAGTATTTTATACACATAATCTAATTTTTTGGGATATCAATACAGATAGGAAAGAAAGGAGGAAAAAACATTACCTTGCATAAATAACACATTGCCAACTACCATGAAAAATATTTCAATTTAAAACTGTAGGCCTATTTGTAAAATGTATTTATGTAGGCCTTAATTATACATCAAGATATTATCAAATGATTTAGAAGTTATTAATATTATAATAAAGGAATTAATACTCGAATATATTTATAGCCTATGTTATACGAAGATGTACGTATGTTTCCGAAGTTAAAAGAATGGGTATCTTCCATAAACTTGTATAAATGAATAAATTCATTGTTGATAAAAGGTTGTATTTATATTCACTTTATAACCTCAAACCAAATCTTATAACGTATTTTAATACGTTAATTTTATATACCTTAATTTTATAACTCATATTTAAAAAAATCAACTTCAGAAGAATAATTACATTATTGATGAATTGTAATTGTTAACATAACTCCAAAATACAATCTACGCTAGGTTTTGTACAGATGATGGGTGAAATCAGCTGTTATATATTATATAAGCGTTTGCTCTTCTTCTGTTGTTAGACAAAATACCCTGTTTCTTTACAATCAGCTGATTGAAGAACTGTAAAATTAAATCATTGCAAAGGTTTGGAAATGTTGATTTTTAAATTTAAGAAACTAAGATGACGTAAAAGTAAATAAAACCTGTTATATAAAAAAGTTTTGCTTTTATTTGGTGTAAACTGAATGTAAATCGGTCCAGTGAAAGTCTCAGACGAACTATCCTAAAGATTGAAAAAGTTTACTTTTTCCCACATGTTTCTATAAGAAAAGTTTATTTTTCATTTTTGACCCATTTAACGTAAATATTTTCAAAATACACATAAAACCTGCTAATATTTGACAGAAAACCATTGTTTTGGTATAACCCGGATGTAAATCGGTCCAGTGGAAGTCTCAGACGAACTGTCCAAATGATTGAAGTTTTTCTCCCATGTTAAACCTCTATAAGAAAAATCTGTTTTTCATTTTTGACCCATTTTATAGTAAATATTTTCAAAGTACAAATAAAACCTGCTAATATAGGACCGAAAACCTTTGTTTTGGTAAAACCCGCATGTAAATCGGCTCAGTAGAAGTTTCAGACGAACTGTCCAAATGTTTTTTCCTTACGGCTTTAAATATATAGATATCTAAAGAATAAACTTATAAAAACATGGTTCAAATACAAAAACTTGGACGATTTTTAACAAATTTCCAGTTTGCGGCCATTTTGTAAGCTCACCGTTAGCGATACGGAAAAAATCAAGAAAACAATTTTGTAGAACATCAAATTTGCTACTACTAAAATGGTATTAGTTTTTCAATTCGACTGACGGTTAAGCCACAAACTGGCTTTGGAAAAAAGCTTACACTGAAAGAAACGGTGCGGCCGCCATTTTTATTTTATTTAAGGGGTTAAAAATAAAAAATGGAAAAGACCATATATATACATCTCTTGGCCTAAGACTAATAAACATTCGTGGAAAAAATCATGTCAATCGGTCAAAGGCGTTTGGCCATAATCGTGAGACAGACAGACGCAGACACACAGACGAAATGCCGAACGGTCGAGCTAAAACGGAGACCTCGCTTCCGCTTGGTCCAATTATAAGGTTTTATGGAGGTATCTAAAGAATAAGCGTATAAAAACATGGTTAAAATACAAAAACTTTCTCATTATTTCTCAATGATATAACGTACAAACCGTTCGTTATAAGTGATCAGAAAATAGTTAGCCTAGTTAGAAATATACTAGAGGTAAGCAGTGCACTTTTAAGTGATTTAAAATAATTGTGTTAAATTTAAGTTAAATAAAAATGGCTTTTCGACACCAAAAAAAGAGGAGACGAAACTCAAAAAAATTTTGAAAGTAATGAGAGCCGAAAAACATGAGCGGTTAGCGAAAGAGAAAGAGCGCGAAGCGTAAGAGAAAGCGCGCAGGAAGAGAGTTATCCGAGAAACGCGATTGCGAGGCGAAAGAGGAAGGGGCTAATGAATAGTTGTTAGTTGTAGCTTCAGGATGACCTCTTTGTCGTCAAAACGCGTTTGATTAATAAACATATGTGTGTGAGAATTAATGTTACTGCTATTATTCTTAAATAATTCCTTCTCACTCGTCAAGCTCAAAGTTTATTAATAGGCTGATAAAGCCGAGGAGTCCTTTGAGGAGGTTGATTAATAAAGGTTGGACTCAAACCTGTGAACTGTGTTAGAGGATGCAACTGCAGCAAAATGGTCAGAACTTACAAATATATGTTTTCATAATTTGAGGTAAATTTAATATCGTTTACTGAATATAAGAAGACACAGTAATTTTTTTCGCAAAGTTAAGGTTTAATAAGGCTAGTTCTTTATTTTATAAGCCAGTTTTGGGATTACTGTCATAAACAATAAATAGTGGATGAAGACCAAAAAAAAGGTCTGCAATCACACTACACACTCAAAATGATGTCTGCTTAATCTTGTATCCAACCTAAAATATATAAGGATTTTGATTATAGGCTATATACATTATGTTGCGCTCCCTTTTTTACATTACTTCTGCCACCGGAAAACAGGATGAAAAATTTCTTCGGTATCATCAATCTCAAACAGCCATTTATTTAATTCCTTCAGGAAGGGTTTTATTTTGTGGATTACTAATTTAATATAGTTCAGTAAGGTGATAAATAACATTGCAGCCTGATACAAATATTTTTTTTAAATTGCTAAGTCTAGGAGACAAGAGAAAAATTCTTACCCATGCAATACTTTAATATTAGATTCCATTCTATCCAATTTTCCTGGTCAAAGTGCTTTCAAAACAATTTGTATGCTGCATATAGGGAATAACTTTAGACTTGCATGGACCTAACTATATTTTTTTGAATTTTAACTAAAGATGTCAAAGTATTTACATTAGTACCAACCTACACCAACTAAATGTCATTAGTGAGGTATAGGCAGGCCTACACTTTTATTGATAATACTCTGGCATTTAAAATCAAGATATTTGTGTGTTAGTTTAGAAGCTGAAAGAAATGTACCCAGATGATCTGACTACACAAAATAGCCTAAGATTAGCTTGACAAAATAGTCTAAACCTAAGGCTTCGTCACACATTGGCGACTTTACCTATTGCTACCTACTGCACTAGCTCGAAAAAGTGTGGGAAGGCTAGTCCTTACTAAAAAAATAACATGTTTAATTGTATTAGCTGGAAGAGTGGAATTTCCAAGGCAACCATAGCTAGCTAATACAGCCTTAATGTACTGTCTTAAATTAAGACTGCAGAAGAAGAAAGAGAGAAGAGATTAAGGGTTCAGGTAGTTAAAGTCATAATCTACTCTATACGTTATCTTTTTACTCATCAACTTATGGCAAGTAAATTGGTAAAATTAGCTCCATGTGACTAGTTAGTAGCAACTAATTGCAATGTGTCAATTTAGTTGCATGAGTAAAGTTGCCACATGTAACATAGCCTTGCTCTTGATTTTAGGACTAAATTTTAATTACAAACAGTCAAATCACCAACACAAGGAGAACAAATCTTTTAAGCCTAACAATGAATCACATTTTACAATGACACACCTTTTCACTGTGATATAAGCTTTGTATGATGCATTTACTTTAACAGTTAATGAAGTTATCGCTATGAAAAAAAAATGTACAACTCCAATGCCGAATTTTTGTTTAAAGTAAAATACCTCCAGTCATATAATGTCATATTCAGGCAGTATTTGATTTTATTACACCAGAGAATAAAAAAGACCTTAAAAATACTTCAACATCATACATTTACTAGACAGTCTTTTCCTAAATGAATGAAATCATATCTAAAAACATATTGCTGATTCCAGCGGTACAGCACGTCATGAGAGCGGTCAGTCGTACAACCATGAAGTGAAGGTACCGGTACTTAGAAACCACCAAGCCCATATGTTCCATTAACAATATTTTATTCTATTGTGTTTTTGCTTATACAGTACTAAAACTAAAGGCAAAATAATTATAATTTTATTATATTTTCGTTAACTTTATTATCTTTTACTTAAGTAAGTACAAAAAAAGTTTAGTCAGTTTAGTGAAAAAAGTGTTAAGACTTAAAATATTCCTAGTGTAATATCATTAATTTAAAGGATATGTTTTTGTTTTTTTTTTTTAAGTTTTTAAGTATAGTAATTTTTGGCAGACCACCAGCATATCCAATTTGAATTGATGAGTAAACAATTTGTAAACTCAAGATACAGAAACCCCAAAAAAACTAACTGGAATAAATTCAGGGAGGATTTGGGGCAGGCTGTGCAGGAGTTTAGTACTGAGGTGAGGGAGGTAAGTATGTTGGAAGAGGTAGCGGAGCAGCTGCAAGCTGCTGTGCAACGTGCTTATCAGGTCAACTGTCCCCTCATTGAAAGGAAAGAATATGGTAAGGTAAGGTGGTGGAATGGGGACCTTGCTAGGATGAAGAGGGAGGTAAGAAAAAGATTCAAGACCTCTGCTCGTCTCGGGTGTTGGGATCCATACCACAAGATACTCACGGAGTATAACTTGGCAATACGGAAAGCAAAGAGGGACTCTTGGAGGCAGTACTGTGGAAGAGTTGAAACATGCTCTGAAGCTGCTAGACTTCAGAAGGTCCTCAAGGCTGATCGTACTAATGTGGTAGGTTCTCTGGAAAAACCAGATGGCTCTTACACTCGGTCGGGGTTGGAAACGCTGGAAGCCCTCATGGCATGCCACTTTCCGGACTCTGAGAGAGATGAAGAGGGTTTGTCTCTATGCACCAGTGTAGTGCCGCCTAGAGCGGACTGGAACTGTGCAAGGAGAATCATTTCAGATGGAAGTGTGGAATGGGCCATTAAGTCGTTCGAGTCGCACAAGGCTCCGGGGCCGGACGGGATTCTTCCTCTGTTCCTCAAGGAGGGATTGGAAGAGCTCAGGCCGGTGCTTGCGGAGATGTTTCGGGCGAGTCTTGCCTTGGGCCATGTTCCAAGGCAATGGGCGGTGGCTAGGGTGGTGTTTGTACCAAAGCCTGGAAGAGCGGGTTATGCTCAGGCCAAGGCGTACAGACCCATCTGCCTAAACTCTTTTCTACTCAAGACAATGGAGAGAATACTGGATAGAGATATTCGGGAGACAGTGCAAAGGAATTTAGCCTTGCACGAAAATCAGTTTGCGTATAGGCCAGGCAGATCCACAGATGCAGCTCTACATCAACTTGTGAGCAGGCTGGAGGAAAGCATGGAAAGCAAGGAAGTAGCACTGGCGGCTTTTCTGGATATAGAAGGTGCCTTCAGTAACACCTCACACCAGTCGATGTTGAGGTCGTTAGAGGGGTGTGGGGTGAACAAAACTGTTGTAGGATGGGTTGATGCCATGTTAAGCAGCAGAAAAATTCAGGCATCCCTGTATGATGAATCTATCATGGTCAGGGCTAGGCGTGGATGTGCTCAGGGTGGTGTTCTTTCCCCCCTGCTATGGAACCTTGTAGTGGACAAGCTTCTTCGGAGGCTGAATGCACAAGGATATTACACCCAGGGTTATGCCGATGACGTTGTCATTGTGGTAAGAGGCAGAGATCTGAAGATTGTCAGTGAACTCATGCAGACTGCCTTTACTCTGGTTGAAAGATGGTGTCAGGAGGAACAGCTGGCTGTAAATCCTGGAAAAATCTCTCTTATTCCCTTTACAAGAAAAAGGAAATTGGAGGTTAATCAACTGCCTAAGCTCTTTGGGCAGGAGGTGGCATTTGAGGATCAGGTAAAGTACTTGGGTATCCTGCTGGATAGGAGACTTACCTGGAATCCGCAGATGGAGAGGGTGATAACTAGGTCCAAGAATCTTATGTTTGCATGTAAGAGGGCTGTAGGTAAAACATGGGGGTTAAAACCAAAGATGGTTTTGTGGATTTACACCATGATCATTAGACCACTAGTCGCCTATGCGGCGGTAGTATGGTGGCCTAAAACAGTTCAGAGTGTTGTCGGTGGGAGGCTGGATAGTGTCCAAAGGATGGCTTGTCTGGCTGTCACGGGTGCTATGAGGTCGACTCCGACGGATGCTTTGAATGCCCTCCTGGATCTCCCTCCTCTTCGTGTGTTTATACAGGGACAGGCCAGGATGGGGGCGTATAGGCTGCAGCAGGTAGGCTGCTGGAGAACAAGATGGCCTGCGGTGGGCCATTGCAAAATAAATCAGGTGGTCTCTAAGGAAGTTTTAAACATGCCGTCAGACCACATGATTCCAAAACTCTCTATTGAGAAACTCTTCAAGACAAAAATCTTCTCTAGGGAAGAATGGGAGTCTGGAAAGAGCTTTTACGACGAGCAGGATATAGTCTGGTTTACAGATGGCTCGAAAACGGAGGTGGGAACAGGGGGTGGAGTCAATGGGGTTCAACCTGAGGGCTCCACTGTCTTGTATCTAGGCAAACATGCTACTGTTTTTCAGGCAGAAGTTTGTGCGATCTCGGAGTGCATAGAAGAGAATCTTAGAATGGGATACAAAGGTAAGAACATCCTAATTTTCTCGGATAGCCAAGCTGCGATCAAAGCGCTAAATTCATATAGAGTAAAATCTAAAGTGGTTTGGCACTGCCTCTCGGCATTGATGAAGCTTAGCCAGGGGAACGAGGTTTCTGTGTGCTGGGTCCCTGGGCACTCAGGCATTGATGGTAATGAGAGAGCAGATGAGTTAGCCAGGAAAGGGTCTGAGGCTCCTCTTGTGGGCCCTGAGCCGGTGCTTGGGATTTTCTATGGGCATGCCAGAGCATCGGTTGAGATGTGGATGCAGGAGGGCAAAGACAAAGCCTGGAAGGTTTCAGGAACAGGTGGACTTGCCAGGAAGTTGTTCAAGCCAGGCAGGAAACATGCAGAAGAACTTATCTCGCTAGGAAGGGATAACATGAGATGGGTGGTTGGCCTATTAACAGGTCACTGTCATCTCAGGAAACACCTACATAGAATAGGGATTGCTGAGGAGAGTATATGTAGGAAATGTGGAATGGCTGAAGAATCAGCGGAACACATCCTTCTGGAATGTGAGGCTTTAGGTAGAGCCAGAACTTTCACCTTGGGCCCACCAGGGCAGGAAAGGGAAACCATCCTATTAAACCCAATA
>JAGFPH010000188.1:492379-573618 GCA_018207615.1 Philaenus spumarius | reverse complement strand
AAAAAAAAAAAAAAAAATAGTAATTTTTTCAAGTGTAAGTGTGCCGCAGCACTCATTATTTGTAGTGTGCTGTAATCTAAAAATTTTGGGACACACTTCTCTTCTCTTGTTGTCCTTACCGTTGGATTAGAAATACTTCTTACTTGTAGAAAACATTTGTGTTGTGTAAGCTATGCAGTAGTGTAGTCTGTTTACAAATATTATTGTTAACACCTCTTATCATGACAGTGAGCACTCTGGGCATATATGATCTTTTCTCTGCAGTAAAACTCTTGTTGGGAAAATTTGAATAAAATACACAAACTTTATGTTTCCAACTTCATTGTGATCTTTTCTTCAATAAGCCTTGTTGTTCCTTCATTTTACTGCATATAGTGCTAAAGTTTTATACATGCTTCTAGTAAACCCAAAAGCAGAAGAAATATCTAGAACAATTATTGTTTTGCAAACCCCATTAAGTTTGGAATTGTTGACTAGCTCTTTTAAATGCAATTTCTTATCTCATTAAACATTTTTTGGCTAAGCAAATCAGTTGTGAACAGTGGCGGCTAAAGGGAGGGGATTGGGGTTTATAAGTTAATTCACAAAAATGTAGTTACTTTTGTTCATGTTCAAAATCCTTTGTGTGCGTTTTCCCCACTACCAAGTTTGACCTTGTCAGAACATCCCTCACAAGTCGCACATCCCTCCCTCCCGGCGGCCAGCCTCCCGCTAATAGTCCTATTAATTGTTGTGACTTGTGACGCTGCACTGAAATAGTTTAGGTTATGTTGCAATGACAATGCGCAGTGCCATCAGAGTTGTGCTGTGCTATTGACATCGTGTTTATTAAAGTTAATTTATGTACATTGGCAGTGGTTATATTAAACAATGAAACGTGTGACTGACTACTTCAAAAATCTAACCAGTGACAATAAACAAGGCGGGTTACACAGTGAAGTGGCGTTGCATACAAGTCTCTGCAAGTAGCAAGTGGCTGCACACCACGTGAAAATCCACCAATTCTTTTAACCAGGATCCTACACATTGAAGTAACAGTGGCGTGGTGCATCTTCTGTGCCTCACGCTGCGCCACGCACTGCCACTCGAACACCGACCTGTTGATGTTTGGCGACGCATGCATCTCGAGCCAGCGCATGTGCATATACCACTCTTTGGCCTACATTTCGCCATTTGTTTTGTTTTGTCAGTTGTTAGATCTGGGTTGATTTTTGTTCCACTCAATTGTGAATAGTATTACCATTGTATTTCACATATAATGCCTTTATTGGATAAAGACTGTGCAAACGTAGCCTTTGTTCAGACTGTGGAAGAGTTTCCTGTGCTACATAATTATAATTTAAAAGAGTATAGCAGCACCAGAAATGAGCAGAACAAGGGAGGGCACTCGCTGAAAAATTTAATACAGCAGGTAGCTCCAACTCTTTTGTCACCACAAATTGCTTGATTGTCCAGTGCTAGAATGGTGGAAAATATGATTTCCAGATGCCTAACGATACAAATCTTTACACCCATATATTCCATACTCTCAGACCTCCCGGTGAGTCCATACTAAATAAGCCCCCCCAGGAATTTTTTTCTAGAGCCGCCTATGGTTGTGAATAATAAACATTCTTCCGAAGTCATTAAAAATGTCCTCCATCCTATAACTCTCCAATTAATGCATCCGAAATTATCGTCCTCAAAACAGCACTTAATAAATAGGCCGAATTTAATTTAAAATGTTTATTTATTTATTTTAATTTTTACATACATCCATTAATCATTAAATAATGCAATAGGCATTGTCAAAGTCCTACTACAATTAAATAATATTAATTATAATTTTTACAACCAAGCTACACAATTTGATATAACATACAATTGATAAAAACACATGTTTCTGGTGTTGTAAAGGTAATGTTAAAACAATAAGTTTTAGAAATATACCAGAAAAATCTTTTATAATATTAGGCTATCTTATATTTTTATTTAATAATCTTAAATGGTAGAATATACCCAATCTAACTTTTAAGATTTCCGAAGGATTATTTTCTTCTCGAAAATCATTCAATTATTAGGCTATACACAACTTTGTGCAAAATGACGCCTACACATTATCCTTGCTGTATCCGTCTTTTGCTACATGAGGTAAACACATTAGACAATGTATAGAATTTGGAATTTTCATTATTGTATTGGAGTAAATAACTTGGAATGTTTTAGATATTTTGTAATATGTTTCTAAAGATTGGAAGGAGTAAAATAACTATTCCACAAAAAGATTATCATACCTTGTTGAAGTGAAAACTTCTTAGCGGCGTTGGGCACTTTTTGCTTGGGGAAAAAGCATTGAATTCGCGACCGTTACCACTCGAGATATAGTATGTATTATATATATATATATATGTATGTACGCAACGCGAATATACTACATAGCACTTCTTATTGGGAGAGGAAAAAGCATCAAACTCGCGACCGTCACCGCTCGAGATATAGTATGTATGTATATATATATATATGATATTTGTGTTATATGTATATTAAATACCAAAGTCAGCAAAGTCATTAATGTTTTAAATTATTTTATCCTTATTCCTCCTCCTCTAATATTAGTACGGACAAAAAAATATAAATTGGTCATAGAAGTTATCACTTCCAACGTGTGGTCTTAAGCACACTATTTAATTTTTTTTTATTTGACATTTTAAAAAGAAATACTAATGTCAATAAATTTAATCAAGGATTTTATAACACAATAATCTTGTAGGCCTATACATTAGCCTACTTATTAACACCCTAAAATCTTTTTTTCATCTAGCCTACAAAGTAAATAGACCTGCTTTATTTTATTGTTTTATTTTCATAAAACATTCAGGTGCAAGGATGCTTAGAGATTATTACTTAAAGGCAAGGCAAAAGTATTTAATAGGCTACTAAAATCTGACTTCAAGACACACTGGAGAACATGTTACAAATTTTAACAACATTATTGATCTATTTTTGTTACTACAGTACAAGATTGGCAGCAAGTCACAATAAAGTAAATTCCAAAGAGACATACCAAAGACCTTTCGGAAATGTGTCTACATTTATCAGATCTAATAACTAGAGAACCATAAAAAAACAATAGTAATAGTATTGAATTCAGTAGAATAATACATGAACGTTCAAAATAAGTACCATCCCAAATATTAACTGTAGCCTACGATTTTGTTCTGATATTAGGCAACTCTGTAATTAATTAGGCTTATGCAGTAATGAAATAGGCCTTCATATTAACATCGCTAATGAAGCAGTGATGGTAGTCAGTAGTCATTTGTGATTTTGTTTTTGCCTGCTATAACCATGGACATATTGAACAATAAACAGACAGAAATGTTTTAAACAGATTGAAAAAAAAAAACAAGTAGGTAATTAATTTAAGTAAACTTAATAGTAGAAAAAATATTAAGAGAAAATCCTCCCTTTTGGGGACCATATACAATGTCCCATACACAACAGAAGAAGAATATTATCGACAAGCTATTTATATAGCATACCTAGATGATTTTTGTAACTCACTGAAGGAGCGCTTCGAATCCCACAAGGAAACAGTTGCATAATTACAAAACGTCCTTCCACAATTTTGTGTTTAGACTGATTTTTGTTCATTAGAAGCTGCTGTAAACTTTTAAAAAGAATATTTGTCATATAAAGAGATAGTGCAGAGTGAGTTTATGTTGTGGAAAGAAAAGTGGAGCCAGGAAAACCTGATAATCTTGCAAAAACTGCTATTGGGTTCTCTAGCAAAATGTGATAAGACTTTCATGGAATACCGGGTATACCTTTACTTTATATGATTCTAATATGTTAGATTCAGAACCTAAAGGTATCTGTATTACTAATTTTATACTATCTTCAACAGTGTAAGCTTGAGCTTCAGCCATACTATAAAAATAGCGCAAGTTTTATGGTTCAACAGTGTAGACAAAATGAGGTAGTCTTCGTTCAAGTTCTTTTAGTACCGGTATTCTTAGAAATCTAGTGGGAGGAAGCAGTTTTGAGCTTACTTTACCTAATTAAATATTTTCTAAGGCATGACGAAATTCTACAATTTTAAATTTTGATTCCATGGCTAAATGCTCCAGTTCTCTGAACACAGAATTTAAATACACAACTTTATATAATCTGTGTAAGCTGAAATCTACTTCTGAAGTAAAATTTTGCATGTTAGCATAGTAACCCTGCAAAACTAACACAACTTCCTTAATTCTATTGATATTTAAAATAACATGGGCATGTACATCTTTCATTATAGATAACTGACCATCTAAACTATGATATAGGTCTTGAGAAACCCAACCCAACTTCTCCAATTTCCCATTAATCAATTCCAAATCTTGATTATCCAAAGTAGCAAATAGTGTTTTCAAAAAGGTCAAACCTGAATTTATCAAACCCCTTGTTTTTCTATAAAGAAATTACGTTTTGAATCTCAGACAAATATGAATTTACTTCATCTTCTATGAAACTAAATTCCTCTTTAAACTTAAGTACAACTGTTTTATCACGTTCCACATTATCAGTATAATTTTCTAGATTAGACTTCTGAGCATTCAAATGTTGTTGCAAGTCCTCCCTTTCTTTTAGCAGGTCTGTAATATTGAAATTCATAACAATGGTCCATTGGGATCTGGTTAATAACACATCTTGGAGCCGCTCAAACGCTATCCCTTGGGTCAAGGCTGTGACATGGAGGGATGTTGCCAGTATCAATACTAACACTACTAGAACAAAAATTGTTATTAATGAAGATTAAAATAAAACATTCTTCTTTGTATGGTTTAGCCAAAACTATTTATCATGCAATCTCTGATAATTACAAAATAAACATAATTTTCTTATGTACCGCTAAGCATTGCGTTTCTATTTGATCTCGAAACAATAACTACAATAACTATCAACAATTGATATCTTCAGTCTATAATGCTTTAACAGCAATATCAATCCAAAATACAGTCATCAATAATAATCAATAATACAGTCATGATCAACAATCATTTAATATAAACATAGCCATTCATTGTAACATAATGTCCAGATCAACAATAACAACAATTCCCTGCTAGTCTAATTATAGCTAGATTTATTTATTCATAGATGGGCGAAAATCAGTGGTAGGCTAACTTATCATTAAGGATTTCTTAATATTAACATTCTTGAATGTGGCCCGTGTAACTGCTGGAATCTTACCATTGTGCATTGTAAGCCAACAGGTGCGGAGAGAAATTTGGAATATGCATTGTAAAATTATGTTTTCTATTAACAAGTTTGTTATTTATTTCAAATATTTAAACCTAAACCATTTCTTCTCGGTTAAATCTTCCTTAAACAGTCTTCAGTAGTTTCAAACTTAAGTAATTTCTTCAAACTCATTCAATAAAAATAAAATAATAAATTGTAAAGTAAAATAATTCACAAAATAAAATTTGTAATTCAAATAAATTTGTAAAATAAAATAATTTGTAAATTACATGATTTGTAATTAACATAATTTGTAAATTCGTCCGTCTAGAAGAAGAAGAATGAAAATATAGCGATAGTAGGAGGGGTTGCAAGGTGCGAAATCTTAAGAACTACTGGTATATTAAGGATTGTCCAATAGTTTAATCCTTCTTGATGAATTATAGTACTGTTTACCAATTCATAATTTACGACAAATCAAAATTCTAGTATTTGACAATCCCATAGTTAACTGCTCCTTCTTCTTTTTCTGTGGGCGGTCCAGAACCTTATGCACATCAGCCTCTAGGGCTTATTGCGCTCCCATGTAAGGATGTTGATCCCTCAGTTACCCTTGTCAAAATCTATACGCCCATTGAACTTAAGAACCCTTTTATAACAAGGTTGTCTTGAGGTATGGTTTGTCCTTTGTTCAATTTACCACAGGTTTCATAACTGATCTGTTCCAGCCTCTCACACTCATAGATTATTTATACTTATAGATCTGTTCAGCGGTTTCCTTCTGCAAGCCACATTTCCTGCATTTAGGATTTCCAGTGAAAATTCCCATGTGCTTCATGTGTTTCCTAAGGTGGCTATGTACTGTGATTAGAGGGACTGCCTCCTTTACCTTGCACCTACTTAATGACAGAATGTCGGATGCAATTTGTCTTGATGGACCAAGAAGTGAAAATTTGCTCATCCTTAATCCAGGGATGCTCTACCTCTTTCCATGTTCCAGTCTTGTCCAGTCAGCAACTACCTGCATAGCTGTCGTCTTGGGTATGCCATATAAAGGTTGAGGTCCTGTGAATTCAGAAGCTGATGCCTTGTTTGCCAGCTTATCTGTACATTCATTTCCATCTATTCCAACATGTCCTGTACAAAACAGAGTGTAACCTTGTTGAGACCTGCAAGCTGTTTCATGGATTCCATCCCAGACTAGTTTTGACCTGAACTCATTTGAGCTCAGGGCTTTCAAAGCTGCCTGGCTATCTGTATAAATGCAAATTTCTCTGTTCATATGACCGAGTCTAAGATTCTCTCTGGCACATTATAGTAGAGCTCTAATTTCTGTTAGGATTACTGTTGGGTTTTCCCCCATCGGCAGCACACATTCCTGCCTTGGGTTTCCACCACAGATTCCTGCACCTGAACTCCCCTTTGTTTTTGAGCTGTCCATGTACCACTCTAGCTCACACTCAGGGAGGGGTCTCCTTTCTTCAGACCATTCTTCGTGATCTGGTATTACCACTCGGAAAGGTTTTCAGAAGGAGTACTTGATCTTCATGTGGTCCGAGATCATGTCCAGCGTCCGATCTCTGTCAACCAATGTTGCTATTCTGGAGTGTCCCAAGTTCCTTGGGAGTTCCTCACATTGAAGGCGAAAAGCACACTTCCTTGCTGAAGCCTTGATAAAAAGGTTCAGTGGATGAAGGTGCAGACAGCAGTCCAGAGCGGCACTGGGGGGAGGGCTGCTAATTGCTCCTGTGATAGCAAGACGTTGAACTCTCGCCAGACTCGCCACCACACACTGGACCTCTGTTCTTGTACACCATACAATGACGCCGTACGTCATGGCCAGTCTTACTACAGAGGTTACAGCCAGTGCATCAGCTTAAGCTTCAACCCCCATGTCCGCCCCACCATGCGCCTGCTCGCCATTAGTGTCCACTTACCTCTATCGATCACTCGATTTAGTTGTGCACAGAAGTTCAGCCTCTGGTCCAGCATCACTCCCAGATACTTTACTTAAGATAGGTAATCCCACTGCCTTGAAGACTTAGGGGCCCAAAGCCCTCCAATTTCCTTCGTGTGGTAAATGGGGTGGCTAGAGTCTTGCTCGGACTGACACCCAGTCCCATTCTCCCATACCACTTCTCCACAATCCTAAGTGCCACTCCAAGCAGCTCCGACACAGTTGGTACAAACTTACCTACCACTAGTATAACAACATCGTCTGCATATCCTTGTGCATGTGCACCATTATTGTTGAGTTCTTTAAGAAGGTCATCCACCACAAGATTAAACAGAAGGGGTGAAAGTACCCCTCTCTGTGGACATCCTCGCTCCACTCTAACCTCCAAGATCTCACCATACAGAGAAGACTCTATGACCCTGCCCTGAAGCATGGCCCTGATTTATCTGCAAAGCAGATCCTCAACCCCTGCCCCCCAGTAGCATCGATTATCGACTCTGTCTTGGTATTATCAAAAGCACCTTCAATGTCCAGGAAGACACCAAATGCTACTTCCTTACATTTCAGAGCTCCTTCAATTCTACCCACCAAGTGGTGCAACGCAGATTCACAGGATTTACCTGGCATATAAGTATGCTGATTGGCGTGAATCAGGCGTTCTACAAGCACCCCATCTGCCCCATATGCCTGTGTATTATCTTTTCTAATACCTTCAGCATAATAGATGTTAAACTTATTGGACGAATAGCCTTAGGATTGGTGTAATTTACCTTACCTGGTTTCGGTATAAACACAACCCTGGTCTTTCTCCAGGATCGTGGGATATGTCCTGTTACTAAGCTGACAACAATGACATGAGTAAACAATTAATACTTAAATTACATATCGTAAACAATCTTTAAAGCCATTCTGATTAGTTCTGATGTCTTTATTAATATACCAAACTCATCTTCCTTTTAACATGTTATATGAACACTAAATAAACAAATCAACTTAACTTTGTCTGGGTTTTATGACTAGCACCTTCGTTATGCAACTCAAAGCATTTTACTACTCTTACACATAGTTAAATGTCTATTGATTCTGACATATAAAAAAATATAGGCAATTGTTTACTATAAACAATTAGCCTTTGTTTAATTTTTTATATCGCTTTAAAATTGTGTTCCTTATTTTTATTATCTTTCTTAAAAAAAACATTTATTTAGCTTTATTCTTTAAAATTTCTGTATGACAACCTATATAGAGTCAATTTCAATTTCCTTCAAAACTTTATTAATTTCAGCAAAACAAACTTTAGGGCCTACTACTTAATTTACTGCAACAACGACTTATTTCATTTTCAATTCTTAAACGACGACGTTAGGTTCAACATTCGCAGACATAAGCTCACCTAATACTTTAACGACGACATTATTTTCAAAATTCAATATTCGCAGACATAATCTCACCTAATACTTCAACGACGACTCCTCTCAAAATTTTCTATTTTAAAACTTAAAACATTTTGAACCTAAAGCTTTGCTTTCCTAATTAACCTTTATAAAATTAAAATTGCCTTATTTAAACTACTCCTTATTATTATAAAACACAATTTATTTGCTTACATTAAAAAAAACTTTAAAACTCTTTTTTACATATTACTTTGTACGTCTTCTCGCTGCCACCTTAATAGTATTAATAGGCAGCTATCTACGTTTGCTTTTTGCCAGGTTGTTTCCTCCACATCAATTCTAAAAGTATCCGCCATTTTGTCCGGTAAATGCTTTAGCTCCCCAAATTAATTACTATTTTTACTTCATAGGAAAAATATTTCTCATGAAAAATTGCACACTCTAACATTAACTGATTTAATTATTGATAAAAAATCGAATTTATTTCTTATATAAAAGGTCTTACTTTGTTAAACTAGATTAAAATATATTTTTTATATGTATTAATGATGCAGTCTGGATTGCGATAAAATTGTATTACTTACTAAAATAATTAACAACTAGAAATAGAAACACATTACGTTTACTAATTAAACCGTTTTAATTAGTTTTTACCTATACCCCAAAAAGTTTGTTTTTTGTATTTTTTGTAACAACAATTATCTCAAAACAAAGACATACTTGATTTTGTTAACCTACAACTAAATTATTTCAAGAAATTTTATAATTATTATACCTGCAATTGTTAGTAAATACATATTTTCCTATTGTAACAAAACAAAATCTAGCGCTTTGACCTGAATCTTGTGAAGTACTGACAAAATCACAACATTGCCCGCATTCCGGAAGACATGTCCACGCCTTACTAGATTATTTCGTTACAAAAAGAAATGTTAACTTAATATAGTGTTAATTTAAAACTTTATTAAATAGCAACCTTAATTTTCATACCTTCTATACCATGAACAGCCATGTCGTAGTCGAAATCTTTCCTCTTGCGCATGCACGTGGATTCAATGGTGGATTCAAGAGAAGGTGCTCTTGTTGCAAGAAATCACTTCAGACACCAATGGTAATGATGCGGCGGTTTTATATCGTAGAATCAACCACAATTTTCCAATTACTCATTTATTTCAAACTAACAATTATAATAAAGCAGCTCTACACGTGTTACCGGTCCGACATTTCCTCCCAGACTGACTTGTTTATTTATTTCATTCCAACGGTAAAACCATTACATAATTAACAATCAACAAACAGATGGCTAGATAATTAAAGGAAAAAATAAATTACCCAAAAATAAGTAATACTAAATACCAACATGCAGCAGACTACTAATAAATATATAACAATAACAAACTATAAATAAGTACATAACAATGGATAACAATCCACAACATTCTGTCTATGTGCTGTAATATTATAACAAAGCCATGAATAGTAAAATATTTATATGAAAAACAATATATATAATTTATGCACTGTAAAAACTACAAGATAATACCAGCAAAACAAAACACAATGACACAGCAGTATAAGAATCATTGATCACAATTTACTACATGTAGGTGTAGGCCTATTTTATTCTAGCATGTGTTGGGAGACATACGAATTGTTGAGGCACTATACCACTTCAACATTCTTGCAATTGAACCATGGAAGTCATAGCCACGTGAGTAGTGCCGCCTGCCGAACAGATCAAGTGATAGAGTCCCTAATGGAATACGGAAATCCACCCGGGAGAGGAGCATTGGGCAATCAAGCAGACCGGTTATTATCTTGTTTAGAAACAAAACATCAGCGACCACGCGCCTGACTTGAAGATCAGGAAGAAGAAGTGGAACTACTTCAAACACAGTCCCCGGCCATATCCCCACCCGCCTCAAAAACTTCCTCTGAATAGCTTCGAGCTCATCAATAAGGCCAAGCTGATAGGGGGACCAAACAGGGTCAGCATACTCCAGGAGCTGACGTACAAAGGATGAATAGAGTGTTCTCAAAACAGCAGGGCTTGTCATACCACGAGTCGACCTTGCGATAAACCCCAACATCCGGTGAGCTCGTCATAATAAACATGAGCATTGAAGGAGAGATCGGCACAGAAAGTAACACCCAAATCCTTTATGGTGATCACCCTATCCAGAGGTTGACCATCCAATGTGTACTGGACGTAGCGTAGATTGTGCAGTCGGCCAAAGGTCATGATAGAGCACTTAGAAAATGAATAATATTAATAGGTAGTTTACCTTGTGTATCCGTCAGTCAATCCAAAGTTGGTTAAATAGGTGGATAACTGGTTTCAACGGCTATGCCGTCATCATCAGATCCATTTATTTGATAATTGAAGTTGTTAGCCTGCTAAGGCATCGTCTTTGGCACGTTATATGTTTTTAAAAAGGTTAAAACAATGATGATAAAATAGTACAATAATTTAGGCAAAAAACACAATATACAAAAACACATTATCACATATATACACAAAAACACTTCACGAACACTGTCAATCGCTTTCTTTACTTCAGTTCAACTTTTTTTAAGTTGAACTTAGAAAAGTTCAATTCCATATTGTTTGCTTTACACCAATCCAGGATATTGTTGAGACTAAACTGTAGTCATACAAAATCCTCCTGATTGGAGACCATCATAAAATTCTTAACATCATCGGCGAAAAGTAGGGCTTCCACTGACAAGATGGACGTTATGTCATTGATGAAAACAATGCATAAATATGGAACTAGTAGGGAACCTTGAGGGACACCTGAGGTTTGATAAAACTCTTTGGAGAGTGTACCAGGCAATTTCACTCTTAAGCGTCAGCCCTGAAGGTTATCACTGATCCATGATAGTAGTGAGCCATGGATCCCATAAGCTTCAAGCTTACACATGAGAATGGAGTGGTGCACCTTGTCAAATGCCTTGGCGAAGTCTACAAAGGCGACGTCCAGCAGTTTTCCTGCCCTCATCCTCATATACCATCCTCAAATAGCAGCAAATCAGTTAATGTTGATCTGGAAGAGGTAAAACCATGTTGACTAGAGCAGACCCAAGGCTTAAAGAAAAACTTGAGATGAGAAAGTATAAGCCTTTCAAATACCTTCCCCACAGATGAAAGGATAGTAATAGACTGATAGTTCTCAATTTTGGATGGATCACCACTCTTCAGAGTAGGAACGATATGTCTCATTTTGAGGATCTCTGGGAAAATTCCATGTAGAATGGATAAGTTGAAAAGAAACGTCAGAGGCTGGGCCAGGATGTTACTGCAGTGTCGAAGAAAGGATGGTGGTATGTTGTCCGGACCAGCACCCTTTGTGACATCTATTCGTTTAAGAGCTTCCAAGATCTCTGGTACAGAGAAGGACATCCCCGACAAAGAATAAAAAGTATTAAAATCAAAGGGCGGCGATGAAGTTACAGGTCGCGAGAAGACCACGGAAAAAAAACTCAGAAAACATATCAACCTTTTCCTGCAGATCCCCCGACGAGCGATCACAAGAAGAACCCCAGTTGGAATCCCAGGAGATTCACCAGAAGAACGAACAAAGCTAATGGGGTTGTATGGAATTGAGTTCTCTACATGGTTCAGATAACTTCTGTAACACATGCGACTAAGATTCTTACAAACATCACGTAATGCGCAGAAGCGCAAGTTGTCTCCTGGATGAAACGATAGTTTATAACGCTTGTGTGCTATTTTCTTCTGCATCACCATATTAATAAGTTCCTTACAAAACGACTTGGGGAAGGGCGAAGTTCCAATGTGTTTTAAGGGACTGCATGCAACACAAATATCACCAAGCAAAGAAATCATTTTCCTGGAGCTCTCTTGAACGCTGGGTTGGTCATAGATGAAGGAGAAATCCACTGTTGAGAGCTTCACTGAAGCAGCAAAGAGATTGCATTTTTGAAGATTTGGGCAAGTAAAATAACTAGCAGGAGGAGACCATCGTCCAGTAGGCAATGAGAAAGGTATAGGAGGGTGATGGGGGTCAGCTGGAACCAGGCGATCCTCCACAGGGTAGACGGCTACAGTTTTAATGCTGCTGAAAACTAGATCCAATGTCACTTGCTCAAAGTTCCTTACATGATTTATTTGGTCCAAGGAATGCAACTCTGCAAGATTTCCGAGAAGCTCCTTATTAGATCGATCATCAGTGACAAACACAGAGGTATTGATGTCATAAGATGGTATGTTGAAGTCACCATCCAGTATCAAGGAGGATGACGGTGAAGAGGATGCTACTTCGTCTACAGAATCACAGTAGGCAACATACATGGAGGCAGACTGACCCGGAGGAATATAGACACAGTTCAGTATCAGTTTATGGGTAGGTAGGTTACGAAATAAACAGGTTCTCAATTGGTGAGTCTTGTATAATTTCATGTGATTAGAGACGATTGCTGACTGCCACCAACACCACACCCCCAGAAATCTTGTTGCTTGAGTAGATACTCCTGTCTTTCCATTATATCATGTAGTTATTGGTAGACTGTAACTTAGAGCTAGAAATCTCCAGAAATAGGTTTGTTTAGCAAAGTAACAATATATCATTGATATTGCAAGCCAAAGCATTCTTTAAATCAACAAGTTTGGTACGTAAACCATATTTACATTCCCAAAAGTACACATTTAATCTTGCTTTGCCGTTGGAAGGAATACATTTTTTTTACGATCTTGGGAATACCATGTACATATTTTTTAGTTAAGTCCAGTTCACCAGACTCAGAACGGATTTTGAGTCTCTCGCAAATCTGAGAGATAGGCTACTGCCTTTTCTTCAAGGTGCGATCAAGAGAGACATCAGAGCCTTTCTTAGAGTCAAAATATCTGAAGAATCTAGCGGCTCGGTTTCAGACTTCGGGGGTCTATCTTTTGTTACTTTCCCGATCCTAAAAAACCGGGCTTCACTTAGAGATGAACCAAGATTACAACACCTCAGAATGCGTTCAACAAGGCCAGTAAGTATCGTGCTCTTTCATAACTGCATGTGAAGTTGGTTCACATTCTTTCAGCCCAAAAATAATCACATTGCGTGAGCGGCGCTGCCTGTCATTGATTTTCTCCAATATATCTTCTACTGGGGTTTCATGATTTTTGTCCACAGCTTTGTTTTTGAAGTGATAACAAAGCTGTGGCCCATTGGGCACTTTCGCTTGACTATGTTTCTGAAATCTCGCGTCACGCAAACTTTTTGCGTCAGACACAAGTCAGAGCGTGGAGAGGGAATAGGCGATACATAGTTTATAATAATACTTTATTATAATTATTATAATATTAATAAGCGAAAAATAGTGACCATTGTAATGCAAGCATTATTTATTTAGTGACTTGTGATTTTGAGTGAGGTATTATAGTGTATGCACTCTACATAGAATTCTAAGAATAATTCAATATGTAATGGATAGGCCTAATTATAACAATAATTATATTTGTGTGTTTTAAGTTTTGTAAAGAAGTTTGATTTTTGTCTAACTGAAGTAAGTTTAGCAAAATTTTACATTTTGTACATTTTGACAAAGTAGCCTAATATTTTACATTTTACTGTACCGGTATCTTATTATTACTACTTAAACATAAAATTTAGCTTCATATTACAACAATGGAGATCATACACGTTAATGGAGTATCTATTCCTCACAGAGTAGTTTCTTCTAGGCCAGATGGCAAATGCTTAATTTTACATTACACGATTCACTGGGGTTTGAGGTGAGGACCAGAGTTGTTAGTCACGTTTCAAACAATTGACGCAGGTTCAAACCATATACCTTAAAAGTAACAGGAGAAATTGATTTTAAAAATATAATATATCACAGATATGAGCAAACCGGTAACTTTTGGAACCTCCTGTGAAATTCAAGCAGCATCCGAAATATTTTTTATGAATTTCAGATATACAGAGATGGTTATTTGTTGTAGGAGAGTTTTGGCGAACCGATTGAGGGAGTAGGGAGGCTAAGGTTTACTGGGGAACTGACAAAAGACCAGTTTGATGTTCTCATTCCTCTCACACCTTCTTTACCTGACAACTCGATGGATATTAGTTTGGAGGAAATAAAGTCAGCTTCCCAATCCCAGGTTTCAGACGATGGTCTCCAAATTTCTCAACTTCCAACCCTATTAGAACAGTGTACATCATTATCTGTTGCAGTTCGGTCGCATCCAGAACAAATACCAAAAAACAAGGAAAAAAAGACGAAAGCGTTTTTTTTTCTAATACAAATCGTGTAAAAGCCCATAGGTAAGCGGTAAAAAAACCACTGTCTCAAAATACACACAGAATCAGCTAAAATACTTTAAGATGTAACATTTGCTGTAGGTAACCATATTATTGCAATAGCAAACTGTCAGCTAATAACTAATAGTATAGATAGAAAAGTAAGCGCGTGCAGAAGGAATAGACGATAGGCCTACATAATATATTATAATATGTTATTATAATATTATACGGTAATTATTATTATAATAATTATCCCTTTCTCTTAAGAGTAATTAGAATTACTCTTAGAATTATATGTAGAGTGCATACACTAATACCTCACTCAAAATCATCAGTCACTAAATAAATACTGCTTACATTATAATGATCACTATTTTTCGCATACTGATTATAATTATAATATTATTACATAATAATATTATAATTATAATAATATTACTATATTATAATTATTATATTATAATATTATAATTATGCAATTTCAAAATATAATATAATATTTTTTGACAATATATTGACTTGCGTAATTTGTGGACCATTTTTCTCCTCTAGTATTAATACTGATAAAAATATAAATCGGCCATTGAAGTTATCACTTCCAACGTGTGGTCTTAAGCACACCCAATGTTTTTTTAAATCAAGGACTTCGCTTTCAAGCTTATCGAAGCGTTGCTAAAAGTGGTTAATTTTGGCGCTTAAACCATTCATATCAGTTTTAATTTCTTGTAAGCTTTCTGTAATGCACTTTACCTCATCCTTTATTGCGAGAAGCGAAAACTTATTTAGCAATTCGTCCATTTTATTCATAAGAAGTTGGGATGGATCAGAATTGGTCGAATGGCAATAATCAACTCTATGACAATACCATTTTTTATTTACATTGCTAGAATACTGAGAATAATCAGATTTTGTTACTCCTCCACACGCTTGATATGAAATCCTCCCTGACAATCAGAATCACACTGGAGTCCATTCTCGGCATCCAATGCTTTCCTCATACAAAACTCCGCAAACGGTAGAAGCAAACGCTAGGCCATGTTATCCGAATATAGATTGCTAATACAGTCTATTATAAGTATAGGCCTAAAGCTGGTTGCCCGATGAGTTCAAATCTGAAGCTACTCGATTCACCTCAGTTGAACGATCAGCAGTAAACGCAAGTCTTGAAGAACATATAATAAGGATCACATATAAGAAAATAGCATAAAAAAAGGCTCAACGGGATCAAATCATGACACTCTATGCAGCGACAAAATCGAAAAGGCTGTGGATGACTGGGAAATTGACGTGCCGAGATGTCAGGTGAGGCAGAAAAAGTTAATTTACTAATGTAAACAATGAAGGATTCTTCACTTAACGTATAAAAAAGCAGTTAAGTCAACAATTCACGCAGAAACCTGATTTTAACCAGTTCAATCGACAGAGCAAAGCATATTACTTGAGCCAAAATTAAATTATGAACTAGAAAAATATGAAGGCAAACAAACCATATTTTAGAGGTTTTTCTACCAAATGTTTCTTAAGTTCACTGTCCTCACGAAAGCTCAGCAAAATCGGCACATTCCAATGAAGCCAATAAACTCTGAATTCCAACTAGGAGTTAATGTTCCTTACTGTATGTGATCTTATTTATTATTTATAACTATAGACCTGCCACGTCACATGATCAACTCGGTAGGCCAAAACTATGTTCAGGACGATAAGTTACTTTATGATGCAGAAGCTACAGGTTATTTTGAATGTAGCGTGTTTAAATTTGTTGTAGATGTGAAACAATTTGTAACCATATATAAGTTAGCATTTTTATTATTGTCTATATATAACAGAAACTCAAGCTTTAAAAAAAAAATAGCCCTTAAGTTCTAACTTTAATAGACTTTATTCACAGTAGACCTGCATTGATCCAATATTATAACATATTTAAGAAATATATGCTAAAATGTGTTAACCTATGTCATACAATTAAATTAGATTATTTTTTAATTTGTAAGTTGGCAACATAGCCTTTATAACGGCTAGATGTTAATGTATACTTATGCCACATAATCTATAAGCCTAAATAATTAGTCTCGTACTGTATCTTAGAAATATTGGCACAAGTTTACTATTCGACCATAGGCTAACTTATGGCAACAGAAATGCAAGAATAATTATAAAAAAATAGCCTTAAGGTTCTAACCTATAGTATTTAGTCACAGTATGTTTACCTGTATTCAACATTTAACCGTAGAATGTAAAACAAGGTCGTTGTCTGAAAAAATATCAGCCTGGGGTCGAATAGTAGACTTACGCCGAAATATTCAAAAATGTGGAGTTTTAATTCAATAAAGCGAAGAAAAAACATCTTCCTGTACTACAGAAAGAGCCTTTAGAAAACATAAATGTTTAGGTTACGAGTTTGTATTTAAAACAGGGATAGGACAATAAATAAATATAACTGAGAAAGAACTAATCATCATAATAAAACATATTATTTAGGTTAAACCAACCATATAATTAATTATTTTGTATCATTAGGTATACACAAAATACTAAAGAACAATAAAACAACCTGTATAATAAAAACTTACATTTTAACAAATAAATTATGTTACAGTAATGTGAAACCAAAAATACAGCTAGGTTAGCTCTACTATCCTATACCTGGGTTAAACACTTAAAAACAGAACTGTCATACTGATCTTTGACAGTAGTACCTTTAGAATTAAATAAATGTACTTACCCCATAAACCAGTCCACGGTATCGCGGAGATACTCAGGTAGCCTATCCAGCTTGAAAGATGTTGGATACCTCCACTACACTGATAATAAAAAATATGTTTATTATCACTAATTCACCATTTCACAATTAACCACCTAAAAATATCATGGCGTTTTCTTCCTCCATAAGATCATTGGTCACTGCCATCAAGATTATATTTTACAAAATCCTAGGTTACATCCTATATTGTTAACTTTTCAGTCAGATTGTAATTGAAATGCTGTTTTAGGTTTGCAATTAAATCTTTTTGAATTTAAATTTGAACTACACTCTTTGTTTTTATTACTATACAAGTATTTTTAGCATAAAAAATAAAGTTGTTTTATTAATGGACATATATATTACTATAACAACCTTCAAATAATTTCTAAAAACACGAATTTGCAGAGTGTAGTTTTTAGATCCAAATGTATTACATTATACTAATCTAAATTTGCTCATAATGAGTATTTTCCATGTTAACTAATGATTATTATCATTTACCATATAAGTATTAATACTTATATAGTGAATGTTATTATCTATGAAATTAATAATTATGAATCAGCAATGTATATTCAAATCGAACCAATCTGTCCAAAAATATTCAATTAATGTATAAAAAGTAATTTATATCACTAGTTTAAATAAATACTGTATATATTGATTTAAATATAATATAGTGTAATTTAGTTAATAGTTATCCTTGAAACACTAGTTTGTTAAATCATAAATGTTCCACAAATGACTCCTCTTTCTGTTTTAGTTTTTAATGTGAATTAATAAAATTATTAAACTGGATTTAATGAAGCATTCCTGGTTTTGACTTTATCTAAGCTCTTTAATAGTATTATTTTTTATATTTTTTTTAAGGCGAAAACCCTTAACAGTTATCATCGTCTTCATAAATACTAAACCCAAATTGAAGGTAATGCGATTACATACAATCAATATTATCAGCCTGAAATAATGAGTAAATATAAAGACATTATTTATTTAAAAAAATCTAATAAAAGTAGAAATAATACGAAATTTGTATTTGGAACTGAGAATAAACTAATACTGTTATGGTCAAGTAATTTTTTGAACACATTTAATTTGATCATCAACTTCTTCCCTTTTTTGTGTTTTTTTTAATAACATAGGCTGATGCATGGTATTTATAATTAAAGTCTTGAAATAATATTTGTTAAACATAAACACATTTTCTTTTCTTTTATTTATTATAAATTGATATCAATAGAAATCTTATGTAATTAAATAAGAGGTATATTGTTAAAAGAATCAGAAAATCAAATAAAAATGGCACAAATTTACTATTAGACCCTCGACTGTCCTACGGTAACAGAAATGCAAGAATAATAAAAATATAAAAAATAGCTTAAAGTTCTAATTTGTAGTGTCACAGTATGTTTGTTTACCTGTATTCAGTAGAATGTAAAATAACAGCAAAAATATCAGCTGAGGGTCGAATAATAAATATAAGCCAAAATAATATCAAACTAATTGCTACTATAATGCAATTTTAGTACTTTTGCACTTCAGTATGAAGTATTATACACCAAATATTTGCTTGCATTAATAATAACAATAAAAGGAAAAGGTATATGCCAGGCTACCTACTATGTTCTTAGAAAGGAAAATATTACATTTTTGTGTGAGATGTTGTAATTTGAACACATTTTATAGGTAATAAAAATCATACAGTAATTGAATTGTAAAATCGTTCGGCTACAATTAAGTTTTGTAACTTAGTTATAGTTTATAGTAAAAGCAGAGAAAGCAACAAATGCTCGTCTTTACTCTGAACTGTAGAAAGTAGAAATAAACGATTACCTCGCTCTTGCTGCCAAGTTTTCTACTATTCTACTCTAGCGCTAGTGCTCTACGTGGCAGAAATTGAAAACATGATTACTTTCGATTCTTGTCTTAACTCCCTTGTCAAATTTATATCAGTATTAGCAGTGTTTATATTGAAATGTTGTTTTTAACCTGTTAAAGTAAATGGAGTTATTAAAAGTTATCTAATTGATTTGGTGCATAAAACTGACAATAAAAACATCAAATACTACAAGTAGATAATAATTATGGACATGGATAACTTTGATCCTTCGTCATTGCTAGAATGTGCAATGGAAGAAAGCGAGGGCCCTGTGGTTAATAGTAGTAAGGTAGATTTTGAAGGTTAGTAATTTGATAAAATCTGTAATGAATTTTGAGGTAGTAATATCAAATGAAGTTAAGCAAGCTTATAAAATAATAACTGAATATTTCGGTGTAAGCATTACAATATGAAGATGTATATTTATAGGTAGGCCTACTATTTAAATGTTTGATTTTGAAGGCCTAGCCTACCTCAAGTTTGAACATGGTGGGCCTATATGTATAAAATACTCCTTTTAGGCCTATAAGAATATTACCTACAATATCCTGATCTAATCTATTGTAAATTTAAAAAAATTGTTTCATTTTCAAATTAGTCTATCAAAACGTAAACTTTACAACACCACCTTAAGTGCCATATTGCGGCAAAGGTGCCAATAAAACACCTAAAACAAAAAAAATGGAGGACGCAGTGACCAGAGTTTTTTCTTAATTTTCTAAAGGAACACGTTAAACTGACCCTAAAAATACTAAAAATATCAGCGGGAAATAAATATTACAGAAAATACAAGAGAAAAAAAGCTCGAAAATATAGAGGTTAACCTGTCATTTTTGATATGTTTGCACTAAATAAAAGGATCTAATCACCTTAAACATACCAAAAAAGATAAACAATAAGTTGACTAAATAAAATTAGCCTAGGCTAATTAACCCTAGAACCAGCGGCTTCAACGAAAATAAATTTTTTGGTGTGTGCAAGCATTTTTTCAAAAATTCGCCAAAAATAGTAAGTGAACCCAAATCCAAAAGTGTTCCATAGCTTTTTTGTAGATAAAGGTTCAAATAATTTATATAAATTAGGCCTATGCCAGTAAAAAAATGATAGATGTAGGCCCTAAAATTTACAAAGTTATTAGCTCAAGAAACAAAAAATGTTCAGTTACGAAAAATAAAAGTTCAACTTTAGGTCTACATAAAAAGTAGTAGCCTTTGAAACATTTTTTATAATTTTTTCCATAAATGTAAAAAGTTTCGTAATTTAGTTCTAAATAAAACTATATAGCCCTATAAAAACATTTATCAATTTCAAATTTCTTATTTTGAAAACACCAGTTTTTATATTCCAACTACAAGGGTGCTAACAAAACTAGGCCTGGTTTGAAACGTAATTTAGGAGTATTTACTTTGCCCAAAAATGAAATATTATATCAAAGTGTAGAGAATAAATCAAAGAATTGAACTGTAGGGTATACAGTAGAACCTCTCTTAACCGAAACCCTTTCAACCGAAATAGCGTTTAACCGAAACGGCAAAAAAAAAACTACGTACGTGTCCACATTATATCGAAAAAGATAGTATTTGATGTGTTTACTATGTGTGCGGTCTATTTTTAATTTTTAGACAAAAGGAGGAGAAAGTGTAAAGGGGGAATAGAATGGGGCAGGCGGGGTGCCTGACCTTGAGTTTAGTCTAGTGGTTTACTACCTGCTACACACAATACAATACTGTACAGTATTCTGCCAGTCAGTTTGTTTTACACTGTTGTAGCGGCGATAATCAAGTTGTCTATCAATTTATTTCTTAGGGTTTCTCGCTCTTCTGTAGTCTAGTGGCTTAAAACAGTACTTAACAAGTTGCAAATACAGTAGCCTATACTATGTACATAGTACTATGTATGTAGAAGCATTTATGTTTTTTAAAAGTTTGTTAAATAATCTAAAAGTGTGGTTTTTATCATTGCCTTTGATTTTTTCATTTTAAACTTTTAAAAAATTGCAATTTTTTAACCGAAATTTTGGTTATCCGAAATGACCTCCGCCCCCTTTATTTCGGTTAACAGAGGTTCTACTGTACTTGTAAATTGTTATTTCATAAAAGTATTTGAGTTGTCTTTAATTGAATCACAAAATGAAATGAAACAAAAATGAAACGGTAAAAATTTAGAACAGCTTGACCAGAGGTTTTTTTAAAATTTCTTCATATTATGAAAGAACACGTTAAACTGATTATAAAAACATGGAAAATATCCGCGGGAAATAAAAATTATAGAAATTATGAGAGAAATTAAAGTAGAAAATATAGAGGTTAACTTCAGTATTTTTTTTATATTTTAACACTAAATAAAAGAAACAAATCACTTAATACACCAAGAAATATCAATAATAACTTAACACTAAACAAAATTGATGAAAGAAATCACGAAAATATATGTAGATATTTATATAACTTTCCAAAACTTTTAGTTTAAAAACAATAACAATTGTCGTTAAGAAATTACATTGAATACCAGTATAAAAGAAGAAACTTATCATTTCTGATTGCCAACGTTGCCACATTGAACATATGTAATAGGAAAAGATGACGCAACAGTATAATTATAATATTTCGTCGTTATTATCTCATTATATAATTAGAATTAAAAAAAAACTAGAGGTACTGACCTATACTGTTTAGTCACAATATGTTACCGATAACAGTATTATTATAATATTTCGTCGTTATTATCTCATTATATAATTAGAATAAAAAAAAAACTAGAGGTACTGACCTATACTGTTTAGTCACAATATGTTACCGATAACAGTATTATTATAATATTTCGTCGTTATTATCACATTATATTAGAATAAAAAAAAAAAACTAGAGGTACTGACCTATACTGTTTAGTCCCAATATGTTACCGATAACAGTATAGTTATAATATTGTAGGTTCTAATTTTAGGCAATATAGGAGGCACTGATAAACCCACTTAAATCTAATAATTGCAACCCATCTGGCAACCCTGTTCCTATCGCGTATTAAAATGTCTGTTCATTGTCTGTGTTAAATCCCATAAGCGATTTTTGGTTTGTTAATTTGTTATGTTATATTTGTTTTAGAATATTTATAATTGATTTCCCGCGATCGGTGAAGTGTCTAATTTCATTATATATATAAGAAAAAGTTATATATAGTGTAATTCTATTAAAACCTGTGGTCAAGCTGTTCTAAACTAGAACCAATGAAACCTCGTGCGGACAAAGGACATTCAAAAAATGACCGTTAAAACAGCCGTGGTTTGCGAACTCAAGCGGTAGTATGAATTCTTCGCAAGTCTGTACACTTTCAACTGCTGTTTGAATAACATCTAAAAAGTCAAATATAGTTTGCTTTAGGCTACACCAAATGAAAAATTGCACTTTGGTCTATAGATATCAAAATGTATATGAAAATAATTCGAATTATAAGAGAAATCTCGAACGCAAAATGTGCTGTTTTATTGGTTGAAATCTGCTCAATTGCAAAGGTTTACAGACAATTCCATATCTTTGGAACTATGCAAGTGACTTTTTATTTGATGGCAGTTTTAGAAAGTTAAAATGTTAACGAATCCAAAAGTATTTCTACATTATTGTCAAAATATCCCGGTAGAGCGCAATTCAGCTTTAGAGAAGTGACAAAATAGAGCATAATTGCATTGTATTTCACGTGCGGCAAAAGTTTACAGAAAACTAAAATTTTAAAACGATGATAACATATATGTAAATAGGCCTATACGTTTTAGAAAGAAATGTTAAATACAAAAATTAAAGTTTGAAACATTACCTTTCCAATGGTGTTTGTCTTTTTGAGATTTGAAGATTTTTAATGGGCCAAATATTCAATACAATCACGCGTTACAAATGTGTTGTCATGATCGCACGTTTCGTGCGATCTGCCGGTTCCAGGGTTAAAAAAAATCTCGAGAATATACATGAAATTGTAGCCTAAAATAATTTTACAAAATGTTTAGTTTTAAAACCATAACAATGAACCATATAAAACAACATTGGATGCTATCAAATAATAGAATTAACCCTAAGCCTTGCTTGAGTAATGTTGCCAAATTGAACATACGTAGGCCTAATAGTAACAGAAAATGTCATAGTAAAAATTACCCTTAATTGTAATAAATAAGCCGTGCTCCTGGTGTCATTTTGATAAATTATTAAAGTCCAGTAATTTTATAGCCTATAAGTTATTTGAATTGAAATCAATTGACTTTTTTTCATTGCTTGTATAACAAAATTGCAAACCTTAAAAAAAACTTTCGTGTTTAAGACCACACGTTGGAAGTGATAATGTGTCATGTACAATTAAAGAAACTACTCTGTGAGGAATAGATACTCCATTAACGTGTATGACCTCCATTGTTGTAATATAAAGCTAAATTTTATATTTAAGTGAGTAATAATAAGATACAGTAAAATAAACAAATGTAAAATGTAATAGGTCTAAATGTAAAATTTTGCTTCAGTTAGACAAAAATCAATATTATTTACAAAACTTAAAACTCACAACAAATATAATAATTATTATAATTAATTATCCCGTAAATATTGAATTATTCTTAGAATTCTATGTAGAGTGCATACACTAATATCTCACTCAAAATCATTAGTCACTAAATAAATAATGCTTACATTATAATGGTCACTATTTTTCGCATACTTATATATTAATATTATAATAATTATAATAATTTATTATTATATACTACGTACTGTCTATTTCCTCTCCATGTGCTTACTTGTCAGTATATACTATGTATCGCCTATTCCCTCTTCTCGCTCTGACTTGAAAGAAAGTGAGGGCTGCAGAAAAATATTGTATAAGAAAAACATTTTTTGCAGGTCAAAAACTATTGAAGGGTCGTTCCTCTTTACCTATTCTCCATACCACCGATACTTTATCTTTGGTATCAGTATCAAAAATCGATGGCCGAACTCGATACCGAGAGATACTTAGTTTATATTATCATTGTCGGACTTACCAGTTCTGCATATTTTGAATGTAATTTACGGCATTTGCAATCACATTCTCTTTATTTAAACTTAAACCCAATTCAACATTTAACATAAAAATATCAGTAGGAAAAAATGTAAGACTTTCTTAATTTGATGTATGTGGTAATTTTCCCTTGTAAAATGTTTAGGCAATTGTTTCATTTAAGTAAAGGGTACACAGGAAGGTAAAGTAGGTTCAAGGTCAACCACCTATGACTTCGTTTCTTATCTATTTATATCTACTGTGACGAAAAGTTACGAATTTTATAGATAGGTAACTAAACTATAATAATTCTATTTATTTTAGGTCAGCTAAAACTTTTTGGGCATTTTCGGGATTTACGTTACCCGTGATTTGTTTTTTGTGGGAGTCCAGACTAACCTAAAGTGCCTTTGTTTTACTTGTTATTCATTCTTGCAAATAGCGACATTTAATTTCCACTATTTCAACATTTTACAAGTGTCATCTAAATAACATTTTCACTGACCTTAGCAGTTGTAATTTAAATTATGTTTTAACGCCGGTTCTTCATAGAAACTAGAACAAATTATCGTTCTCTGGAATAGGTTTTTTCAAGGACACACGCTGTTGTATATTAAATTACGTTTTAATGCCCGCGTTTTATAAAATTAGCGCTAATAATATTTGGACGTAGTATTTTTTTGCGAACATTCGTCATTGTATTTTAAATAATATTTATTCAACAATGGTAGTTCAGAAAGTTGGCACAAATTGTATTCGGGCATCGATTTTTTCGCGGATATACGCCGAAATTTTTTTAATTATAAATAATTAGGCCTAGTTGTATTTCTGATTGTTTTTTGTTGATAGGTATCGGTATCGAGAATCGAAATATTTGGTAAGGACCCATCAATATCATACAGGAAAATTTTAACTCGATCTTTACAACTATTACTATTTTATCATCTCTGTTCTAGCCGTAAATACGTATCATTTGTACACTAGTCGATCTGTTTCTCCAGTCGGTCCATTTCAAATGACATTCCAACTATCATTATGCATACGGTAGTCCGTCCGTATCAACCGATTACATAAGGGACTAGTCGAAGAAACTACTAGTTTAATTAGTCGATTAACCCATCAAAATAAGGATTGCTAAATTGTTACGTAAAGCGTGGCTTGAAAACATTGAGAACAAAGATGCCTCTGGCGAGCGTGTTGTTTGCACAGTTGCTAAGAAAAATCATTTTACAAAATCTTTAAACTCATTATTTGAGACAGCATAAGGGTGATGCAGTTATGTACAAATCTACCACCAGCGAAGATAATAACAAATTTTTATTTAACGACGGGTCAGAGGCAAAATAAAAGAAGACAGAAAAAAGTGGTGAAATTGTGATTGATATAGGGCGAATTGAGGCAAGTACTTCATCAACGAACACGGAGACATATGATTGGCATAATAATTGTTCTATAGCGCATATGTTTTTGGTAAGTAATCTCCTTCCATGGTGTCAGAAGCTATTTGTTCTGTTATTACCAATGTAATGATTAAAAGCCCTGCTGCCAGCGATTTTTCTTATGAAGAGATTGGCACTACTGATATGTTGGCTTACATAATGACTTTGGACCTCCTGCTGGTTACAAAGGAAACAGACAATTTTGGAAACTTGCCCAATGTCAGAAATATGGGACTCAGTACTACAACAACTTCAAACCAGTCTCAAAAAATAAATTAATGCCCCAAGCAGTGTAAGGAGATTTGAATGACTCCTTAACATATTTCAAAATATAAGACAATGTAAAGTAAAATTAAGGATTAAAGAAGATTTAAGGCATAACATCTATAATTTTATAAAGTATTTTATAGAAATTTAAATAATTACTTAGTTCAATATACACAAAAAAAATTGATCATGTGCGAATTGCTTACTTATTCACCTATAAAACCTCTATGATTAATTTATTACTAAAACGCCCGCCTTCGCTGAAAGTTTTTCGTCTTACCATCAACCGTTGCAGAAAGATAAAATACATTCTGCTTTGGGGTGGTTTCTCATCAAGTTACAATAACAACTTGGTCTGACAACATCAGCAATCCTACGTCCTGACAAACTGGAGAAAGATGAAGTGCTTTTGTACAGTTCGTATTTGAGAATGCCGATTCAACTGCTTGATACAAAATTCAAACAGCTGTATCTCAGAAGCTATTCATGGTAGAAATCCCATTTTGATCACATATTAAAACTACATTTCTCTACAAACCCCTTATTTCACTGTGAAAAAACAAAAATACTATGTAAAACTAAAGTTTTTGAAAATTTGCTCGAAATTTGAATTGCTGTAACTCAAAAAGTATTATCCTCAGGAAGATGATTTTCAGTTTACACTGTGGCAAATTTACTGTTCTTTAAAAAAGGACTAAATGATTTTTTTGTCAAATCAGTTCTTCATGCTAAAAATTTTAAAAACTGAAACAGGTCAAAAAAATTGGGTTTTTTGGCCCCAGTGGCTTGTGCGGAGCATGGCCGAGGTCGAAAACATACAACATACCAAAAAATCAGAACTACCCGACCTTTTGCATCTATGGATGTACAGATTGACTGAACTATTAGTAATTTGTGATCTTGTATTCATTCTAGATTGTTTATAAAATTAATTTCCCGCCATCAGTGAAGTGTCTAATTGCATTATATTTAAAGAAAAAAGTGTAATTTAGTGTAATTCTATTAAAACCTGTGGTCACCGCTTCATCCACTAGAACCAAAAAAATAGCCTGAAGTAGGCCTATTTACTTAGTCTCTAGTCACAGAAGTAAGTTGTTAGGTTGTTTGTAACCCTTTAATAATTCACTGAACATGCCACTGAAAAATTTTAGAACAGCGCTACTTTTTTCTTGGCTTGGTTGCAACCTTAAAAACTGAACTAAACTAACTTTTAAAGTCACAGTATGATTGGTATAAGTTGGTGTGCTAGTACTTCTTACTTTCTTAAAAAATGGTCTTCAACTGATGTTATTTAAAATACAGTTGAACTTGGTTTTAGCGTCATCGAAGGGACCAGACAAATGTTGACGCTACGTCCGAGTGACGTTATAACGATGTACCAAAAAGAAATCATATTTTTGTTACCTTGAGTGAAAGGACAAACAACTATACAGTGTCACTATTATTGGCAACATTATTCATGACGTTTGTTAAAAAGAAAAAACTATACTTTTCTTTTAATGTACAGTAGGGTCCCGATAATTCGAGCTAATTGGAGCTGAGGTCACCTAAAATTATAAATTAGGTAATATTTTTAAGTGTGTAAAGTTTAAACAAGTAAAAAAAACACTAAAAATACAGTACATATTTAAACATTACTGTAACTTACTGTAGTATTAAAAAACATACAATAGTTTTAAAGTGTCAACACTGGAACTAGGAGTAGGGGCAAATGTCTGATCACAACTATGTTAATGTCTCGCCAGGCTATTTGATTGAGTGGTTTATCCCGCGCTTTTGTACTGTCCGAACTCAGCAAGGTCATGGGTTTAGTTTCACACAGCACACAACTGACACCACATAGCGTGAGTACTGTTCCTTAGGAGGGGTGGGAGAATTAGAAAAGTTGCTACAGTGGAACCCCCCCCCCCCCCTCTACCGACTTTGATGGGACTCGCCGGAGATTATATTTTACATGTGAAAAAAATACATTAACATCTGACAACAAAAATTCATTTTTGAAGTGATTCAAAAATATGTCTGCCAACATACCAGACAGTAGCGATCCCATGGCCAATCCATCCTTTTGTATATAGAAAACATCTTTAAATTTGAAATAGTTTTGTTTTAATAAAATTCGTAATAAGTTGATGATTTCTAGGATTTTATTACATGTATTGCACTCGATAATTCACCATTTTGGTTCAAGAGGCTATTTCTAAGGTTATGCATACAGCTATTCAAACTGTTATAGTACAAAAATAAGGCTGAAACTGCAATGATTTCAGACACTAAGCCTCTTTTGAATAAAAATTAAAGTTATTATATGAAACAAAACATACAAACCAATTAAATAATTATTTACTTTATAGTGGTGAAAAACAGTAAACGGTTAGCACAACCTTAAACTTGCTCTGAGACAGCTGATGTTTTTTCCTTGCTAAATACTAATTAACACTAAACAATGATGCCACCTTTGGAAAGATACATTTACCTACAGATGAGAAAATATGCCTGGCTCAAGTATCCCATATGATCAAGTATCCCTCTTCTCCAAGTGAAAATTTAGTGTTGTGTTATTTGTCTCCCAATATACTTAAGTTCAGTTAAGTTTTTTGTTCTTTAAATTTATAATTAAAGTGATAATATGTTGTTCTGCTAAATACTTAAGAATAGCGGTGTATGACAATTGTGTCGTTGGTAAAATTACAATATGCCTTCTGTTGGTATCTCCTACGTCAACCTCTTTTAAGTGTCAAAAGAGAATAACTTTATAACAATCTATATTAATTAAATAATTTAAATAAAAACTTTAAAAAAGCGGAATAAGGAGAAACATTTTAATTGAATCCAAGAAAAGTGTATCAATTAATTGATGACCTTCAGTCATGTTGCAATCTGTATGAGCATTTCCCTACTAACTATTTAGTATACAACAAATTTTATAAATCTTTTGCATATTTGTGACAAGTTAGCAATAAGGAAAACTGGTGTATGTGTACTAAAGAAAATGTCAGCTTAACTCGATTTTCTTTTCATTTTTGACAATGCATCTTTAATTTTCATGAAGTGTAACAATATCTCCACATTTTCCTATTATTTTTAACTTCCTTAGGGGTTGAATTTTTTATCGAGTGTCTTGGACCTTAGAAGAAGCTGTTTGCTAAGTTTCTTTGTAATCCGTTCGGTGGATTAAGAGAAATCGTGATGAGTGTTTATATTTTTAGCACTTCAGAGTTATATCTGTTAAATTAAAAAAAAGGTTAATTTCTAATCTTATTGAAAATCTTTTAAATTTCAGCTCCTGAATTGGGAACTAGCCAAAATGATCCAAGCAATGATGAAGAAATAATAAATCTAGAGCCTGAAGTAAGTTTAACTGAATACTTTACAGCTGTAGAAGCTACAGAGCCAGTTGTTACTACGAATGTGGAACTTAATAATCAGAAAGAGACAACATTAGTTGAGCCTGACCAAATTGTTGCACCAGCTGCTGAAGAAGATCTCGGCTTGAATAGTATGTGCTCAGTGCCAATATCAATGTTTCATTTATTCAACTTGGACAACAACCAATTTGAAGAAGAACAACCAACAGTTGAAAAAGAAACAGAGAATCTGCCAAAGAGAACTGAATCTTCTCAAAAGAAACTCCTTCCAGTTACATATGGTGAAAAAACATTTAGAAGAAACCTATTTAAAAATGGTAAGTGTTAAATGTTTGTCTCTAGAATCAGAAGATCAACAACAACTAAATATGTCTGTTAAAAGTAAACTTTGTTGTACAGCATGCAAACCCCTACACGTGTGTATACTCATATATATTCCAATAATCTAAAAATATTTTACTGTATATTTTGTTGGACCAAAACTTAAATATTTTATAATGCCATACTGTTTTGTGTGATATGACAATGATCATGATTATTTGAACAGTAATTGTACATTCTTATTTACTGGTGACAATCTTGAATGACTTGTACTAATATTTAGTTTGTATTTCATTCCATATTCTTAAGAACAGAAAAAAACTAATTTTCCTGAGCTAGGTGAAAAACCATTTGATTTTAGAACATTTTATAATGGGTGAGGTGAGAACGCAACAATTAGTGTAAGCTGCCATGTGATAAATTACTGCAACAATGAATCATCAGCTGTGTTTATAACCTCAATTGAACTGTGCCATTTTAGTAAACATGGTGCTTTGGAGTCCTGAACACCGTGTTTTTGTTGTTGAAGTTTTTTTTAAGAATATTGATTCTTTTGTAAAAACTCAAAGATTGTTCAGATTACATTTCAATGTTGTTCAACACAGTGCAGTTCCAGATCGTAAAACAACACCAAACTGGGTACAATTATTTAGAAATTAAGACCTCAACCCAAAAAAAAAATGTATGAAAGTGTCAAAACAGTGCGCGCAGCTGTAGGTCAGCTAGGAAGCAAGCGTTCACACTTCAGATTACCAACAGGTCTCTCCGGAGGGTTTTGCACCAGCATCATCATTATCATCCATACAAAATTAAAATTGTGCAAGTAATTAAAGAGCCAGACTATAAGAGAAGAGTAGCGTTCTGTGATGAAATATTGACAATCGAAAATCAATTGCCTAATTTTTCAAACCTGTTAATTATGTCTGGTAAAGCACATTTTTACCTTTCTGGTCATGTCAATAACATAATATGCATTATTGGAGTGTTCATAACCCCAAAAAGCTTCATCCTAAGCCCTTACTCATCCCTACAGTGACGTGTGATGTGCAACAGAGCGAATTTTTTGACTTTACTTCTTGGAGGATAATGACAGTTATCGTGAACTCGCAGCAGTATGTGGACATTTTGAATAACTTTTTTATTCCAATATAGAAGAAGTTTAAAATCGATACAGAATTTTTTTACTTCCAGCAAGATGGAGAGACTGCACACACAGCAGACACATCTATAATGATATCAAATCTCATGAATCACACAATGACCTATAACTTAAAGATTGCCAATTCACAAAAACAAAAACAAACCTAGCCTAGGCCTAGCCTACTTCAACCAAGATCACAATAAATTATACCACACTTTTACATAGCACTTTTCCATTTATTAACACACTATAAAATTAACAAACAAGCATTAACACCAATTCTTTAATCACAGTTATCCAGTGTGAAGATCAGAAATCGTATTGAACCCAAACTAGGTTATACCAATGTAAACAAACATCTCAACATATGATCGATATTAAAGGTTGCGATTCGAAATTATGTTATTAGAAAAACCTAAATACAACCAATAGAACATAATATAGATATGTGTAACATAAATAAGTGTTCAGTAAAACAATGTCAATTAAAGTAAAAGTATTAGTATTTATTGTAAAGAGATTGTAAAACGTAAATAACATAAGGATGTAACATTCAGCCATTAACACACTAGAGTAGGCCTGCTTGATACTAAGGTCGCGGTTTAATACATAATTTTATTTTACTAATATAATGGTAATTTTAACCAATATGGCATAAATTTAAAAGAAATATTAATGTGCTAAATAAATACTCATGTTACACGCGAATATGCGATATTCACACAAGAAACGTTATAATCTTATAATACATGGAGCCTAACGAAATGAACTACAACCGACCAATCGGAGATCAGATGTGCAACAAAAGGAAATGAAATGAGCAATACCAAGAACCCCCTAGGAGACAATTGAAAATGACCTAACTACCGCCTAGTTCGAAGGCATTCTACAGCCAGGAGTCCAAATATGAAGATGTGTTTTTTTTGCAATTCCGATATTTATTCAGTTAAAAATAAAAGTGTTACCTGAAACAAAACCGTTTAACATTGAACAGAACTTGGTATAGTCTGTATACTTTATAAAGAAAAATAGTTAAAATCAACTAAATGAGACTAATTAATCAAATTAATGAACTTTGAATATTTTATCTTAAGCACAATCTTGATGCCATTTTCTAAATTCAATATCTAACATAGATTATAATCCAAATGCGTATTATAAAAAGATTATCCAAACCCGGCCGATAACCCTTCCCGAGATTTTATAAAAGATTTATTGTCATATGACTTTATGTAATAAATCAGTAAATATTAATTGAGCAAAACTGATGGGCAATCTTAAGAAATCTGAAAATGAACAATCTTGTGAACATAATAAAATTATCAATATTTTCTTTTAAAGAGTAAATGTAAATGATACAACTTTGATTACAATTAAAGAAAAAAAAAAAATAAAATGTATATTCTGTTTCTCATTTATAGTTTTTAAAGTACAGCTATCATTTAAGTTCAAAGTAATATAGGCCTAAGATTATCATAAAAAGGCTAATCCTATTAGACCACTCAAAGATTAAAATTAGTTTTGTAATTATTATAAATTTGACGCTCAACTAGTGGGGCATTATTATTATTAAAAGAGAGAAAAGATTATTATACATCCATGGCCGCTCTCAGAAATGTTTTTGAAGGTCGTTTGATCTCAAGATTTGTTGACATACCCTGGCCAGTTTGATCTCCAGATTTGTCTGTTTGTGATTTTTTTGTTATATGGTTATTTAAAGTTCAAGGTTTATCGAGTTTGATAAACTTGATGAGTTTATGCAAGACAGTTGCATGAACTGAAGCAAAGAATCACAGAGGAAATTCATTAGATTCCTCCAAAAATGCTGGAGCGAGTGTTCGACAGCTATTACAAGTGACATGATGAATGTCATCACGTTCAAAGTCGTCACTTAAAAGGATGTGGTTTTCAAAAAATGTCTTTGACAGAGTAAAATGGCATAGTATAACCTATGTTTTTATAAGTGTTATTAAGCAGTAAAATATTAAACGTATTCAATTTGTGATATTTAAAAAATGTGGTGTTCTCATTGATTCACCCTGTACAAGATAGTTAAGGTTCTTCTATAGGAAAAAATGGAGACCAAACAGAATTATACATTTTTCGTAATATATAGGCCAATATACATATTTTTTTAGGCGAAAAAACTGATCGGTTATCATTGCCAATAATATATGTATTGCATTAGTTCTTGGGCAACTAAGATAATCCAGCATTACATTTCCAACATAAAGCAATTCCAGTATAAAATCAGTACCATAAAACATGCCGTAAAATCTGTTATCAGCAATCAAGACAATGCAGTTTTCTTATCACAATACTTAGATTTAATTTGTTAAAGAAGTTATCCCACAATGGTAGTAAATTGTTTACAATCATTTTTCCTATTGAAAAATGTGTTAAATTAAATGTGCAATTCAATTTCTATTGCTATAACTATTTGATTGTGATAACAAAACATTTTTATCATGTTTCAATAATTAAGTTACCTTATACATTTTTAGCGAATTTCGATAGGAAAGATGAGCTGTTGCAGTAACTCTTATGGTGAGACTAAGATCAGGAGTGGTCAATGACCATCGATCATGGTCCTCAGAACATATTTTGGATTGTCATTAAAAATTGTACCTATATTTGGTAGCATTTTACGTCCGATTTGGTCCAAATTCGATACACACGTTAGTTTTATAAGTTGCTCGGACAAATTTGTTAGCCAAAAAAATCAAACAACCCGTAGCATGTTTTTAACCTAAAGTAAACATTTTTAGAGATTTTTTGTAATAGAATAACATTTTTTGTTTTATTAAAAAAAATTAATATAGGAGATTATTCTGCACATTTTGTTTTTTTTACTCGACCTTATAGCACGTCTGGTTTCCCCAAAATCGATCAAAATGTGAAATACCATAAAAGTACCCAATTCAAATCCACATCGGGGATTTTACCGAGGGGCATCTTCTGATCCGAGGCCGACGGCCAATATAAAATGTGTTTTGTGTGCTGCGAGCAAAGCAGTCCATAATCCGAGGCTGTAAGAAATAATCTCAAATTCGTGGAACAAAGCAGTGCGTGAGCCGAGACTGGAGACATTTGTGAGTAGACCAATTTCCCAAACAGTTGGTTGAAACCCTAAAACATGTAAAATTTATTTTGGAAATTCGCTCAACTCTCGTCAGAGGTTCAGCTGCATGATCAAATTATTTAATCCTGTTAATACAATTTGTTATGGTCTTTAGCTTGCTATCATGAACATAACCAAATATTGAAGTTTAAGGCCGGTTTCATACTGAAGGAGACAAAGCACGAAGAGACGCGACAAATTGTCTCTCGATACTTGATCCAATGCATTTTAAATTAGGGGTTTCACATAGAAGGAGACGAGACAAAATGTTGCGAGGAGACACGAGAAGACAGAGTTGCTTGACAGCTCCTACTTCGTCTCGAGCAGACAATCTGTTCATCTCTTACTTGTGTGCATGCGTCAGATTCGTTCCAACAAGTCATAATGTAATTGAAAATTAGTTTGTGTCGTGTTTGTATTGAAGGTGGAATTCGATTCAGACAAACTCTTGGCCCTTGTTCAAGAAAGGGCCGCATTATATAACCCAAAGATGAAAGACACCACGATCCATAGGTGTTTAGGCTTATAGACATCTATCTTTCCACAACCTAATGAATTTCATATAGTTTATGTTTAAAAAATTGTTTTCATTAATATAGAAATAAATTTGTGTTCAATTGTAGTATATATATTATAACGTAACTTTCTATTACGGACTTTATTTCAAATTTGATTTCTAATATTGAAATTTCTTTATGTCTGTAGTTATTCGTCGTTTGTTAATAAGCCGGTCGATTATCTTGATATCTGCCGTTATTTGGCTGGTAAGGGTGGTTCCTGTGTGGAGGTCTTTCTTGTGTATGCAGATTTCTTTGTATATTGGGCCGTGCAGTGTCTCTGGAATTTCGATTTTGTAGTGGTGTCGTGTAGCTGTTTGAAGGTTGGTTTCACTGTAATAGAGCGGCAAAGTCTCGGTTGGTGGTGATATTTTTCGCCCTTTGTGCTTCTTGAATTCGCTGTTCGAAATGCATCGACAACGTAGCTATGATGTCTTCTTCCGGTGGCTCGGCGGGAATCATTGATTTCATGGTTAAGACACAATCGGTAAAATATTCGTTCCTATACATTTGTTCCTCCATTTCTCAGGGTGTCTAGCGACAGGGAAAATAGGGAAAACCTGGAAAAATCAGGGAACTTTGGTTAAAGTAAGGAAAAAATAACATTTCTAAGGAAAATAGTTAAAAATAACTACTGTATTTAAAATCATAGATTAATACAATTTTTAATTGAGAAAATAAACATTAAAGATAAGATGAACTTCTAAATTAAACAATAAAAAAACTACGTATTCTGAGTTATCGACAAGTTACAAGAGTGATTGTGGGAACTTGTTCCAATGCACTTGCCGTGATATGACCTTGAATCATTTCTCTAATGTGCTGTTTCTAAAAATGTTAGTTTTATTATTAAATGTTTTTGAATTTGGGTATCTTCGTATCAATTAATTAAATATTCAATGCAAATCTGTACTGGTAGCTTTATTACAAAAAACAATTAGTTATTTCTTTTGTTATAATATAATGAAATATAATTTGAGTTGTTTATTGTTTAATTTAATATTTATAGTAATAAATGTGTAATTTGCAACTGCTGGCAGACCTGCCTATTACAATAATAAATGTCTGGGAAATATTTTAAATAATTCCAAAGACAAAGTTAGTAAATTTTCAAAAAGTGGAGTGTGTAACACTAACAGCCATGTAACAGAAAAGCTATACGATAAAAAATAAATCAGCAGTTTCCCATAGTGTCTAAAAACACAGAGGTTTGGTCTAAATAAATAAAATGACGCAATACATATATAATAGTAAACATTTATAATTTTATATATATATATAAATTCCTTTATGACGCAAAATAATTACAACAGAATCATTTTTAATAAATAAAAAATAAAAAGCAGACTATAAAAGTAGGTAAAATAAAAGCAGACCTAAAAGATATATTAATATGTGAACGTATGTAACGTGTAAGAACTATGTAAGAAGTCATTTAAATAATTACGGTTGAAGTGAACAGTTAATGAAGACAAGCAGTAATAAAATTATAAACATTTTAATTAGGCAGAGACAGTCCAAAAACAACTTATAAAAAAAAAATATAAACACTTGTATAACGAATTACGACATCAGCGTATATATCGAGATACGGAAGGCTTAGCACAAATGGCGTACGTGAGGATTTGCATGTAGTGCGCTGAAAGAGAGTCGCGTCGCACTACGTTCCAGAGAGAAGTCAAGATGGCGTAGCTAACTCTATGCAAGCTAATTGCAGGTGGTGGAGAATTTGTAAGAAAAATGTAGTAATTCTTAAAAAATCGCAATGAATGTTGTGTCAATGTGGAATAGAGGTGTTTAAGAGTTTGTGAAAACTTAGAAAGTAAAATCTTCCGTATACTTTCTTTAAAAAGTGGACTTGTGAAAAAGTTGCCATGTGGTCGGACGAACGCGTTAGTAAAATGCAAGTGAAGTGACCTTATCGAATAGAATCAGTGAAATCATAGGTAAAAATACAATAACAACAGGTATCGTGAGTAGATATGGCCATTATTTTTAAGCTTAAAAGTCTGCATTTTTGAAAACTTATAAAATTTGAGAAATAACTTAACTTAAACTTTTCACTTATTGCGTCATTCATTTGCAAGCTAGGGCTGACAAAACTTTGTATAATTGTAAATAGTTAATTGATTTATTTGTTTAATTGTTCTATAATGTTGATATCTTATGTTGTAACTATTCATTTTCTAAGTATGTTTGAGTAAACAAATAGTTGTTGCCACAATGTCTTGAATTTCTTTATTCAGCCACGAACATCCAACTAGCTTGTACTTTAACAGCCAGGTTTCCACCCCTGAGGAAATTAAATTAATTCAATAAATGTTTTACAGTAATTGATAATTATGGATAGATAGATGCTAATAGAGCATAAATGAAGTTATATGTGGATTATTATTATTATAAGTACTACGATTACTATTTTTTTTTTTTATTATGATTATGTGAGTTAAGTGAAGGTGATATTAAGGTTTTAAAAGTAAGGTGAATTAAAGTAAGGTGGAGCATAAGGTGCAATTCTATGTTGGAGTTAGGGGAGATATATGATATGGTGAGTTTAGGTAAATGGTGATTTTTATTATGGAAGTAAGGCAATAGGCCTAAGAGGTGTTTTTAATGATTTAAGGTATTTTATGAGCGACGACTTCTGGCGATAAGGTGAATAAATGAAAGAGATGAAGGAGAGATATTAATGATTGTTGAATAATCCACATATAACATTTTATTTTTGATTTGAACATTTTTTTTTATTTTTGAATTTTTTTACCGAACCCCATTTTTTTTTTACACATTATACTTAAGAATATTTTTTACTCTTGTAACCTTCAGTTACAAGATGGCTTTCCCAACGTGGGGCTGAAAAGCAAAAGAAGCCGTAAGAATATTTTTTACTCTTGTAACCTTCCGTTACAAGATGGCTTTCCCAACGTGGGGCTGAAAAACAAAAGAAGCTATATTTTTATTTTTTACTCTTGTAACCATCCGTTACAAGAGTACAAATTAAGTTGCAAAATTTGTAATGCAGCTTATGTAGGGCAAACAGGTCGTAGTTTTAAAACTAGATTAAGCGAACATAATAGAAGTTGGCGACTAAACTATGATGACTCTAGTTTTTCTAACCATTTAAAAACACATCATGACATTTAAGACTTTAATTTAAATACAGATTTTGATGTACTTCATGTCAATTGTAAGGGTAATAAGTTAGATGCTTTGGAAATGTTAGAAATTAAGAAGCTAATTAATAAATAAGGACGTAAGTTTAGTTTTAAATGAACAAATAGATTTAAGCAATTTACCACTTCTACAACCGTTGTTATTGACCAGTTCGTTTCCTCCCCCATCCCTAACCTAACTGTATTTTGGCCTACCTGTACCCAACTGCTGTGTGTTGGATTTTTCATGTTCCTTTAGTCTTTAAGTTGCCTTTGATAATGCCGTAGCTGGCGAAACCTAGGTCGGCACTGCTCAATAAAGATTTGTGAAACATTACAAAAAGTTTTCATTTATTTATTTATAATGGAATTTCACCAAGAACCAACAGTCGTTAGTGTAAATAGTTTACAAGTTTTATTGTTTATGTTTCAGCTCCGGATACGATTAAGCTTTTTAAATTACACTGTACCGTTTGTACCAAACACATTGGGTCTTCTCCGAACGTTGTGGAAAGGATGATGAGGGTGCACAAAGATTTGAATGTAATAGTTTGCAGGAATTGTTATGATTTTTATGGCACCGGTAACTTTCCTATAGAAGATGGTTCAGAAATATATTGTGAATGGTGCGGACAAGGCGGAACGATATTTTGCTGCAGCAACTGCCCAAAAGTCTTCTGCGAGGTAGGTTAACTAAAAAGTTTGTACAAAAATAAATATTACATTAAAAGGTTACACAATTTAAGAACTTTCAATAAATTAATTATAACTTTAGAGGCTACTTGTCTGAAGTTACTGCTTCCCAAGATAATGCTATGGCATGCAAAAGTTTAAATATCATAGCCTCACAGCTTACAATTCTATTAGAATTTTAAAATAGCATAACTGAATAATATGTTAATGAAATGACTACTCTGCTTCTTCAGAGTATTTTCAAAAACATGTTGAAACATCTCTATCTAGACAACATTGTGAATACACATGTAAGTTACATTGTTTTATTTTTTCATGTATTTTATCTAAATATATATATATATATATATATAAGTGGCTTTGTCCTGACTGACTGACATAGAACCAACGTAGAGCAAAAACTATTAAAGATAAAAATATGAACATTTGAAGGTATATTATATTCTTGTTGAGTTATAGACGCTCATTAAGAAAAGATTTTTCAAAATTTTGATTATATAGCTGAATTGATTCAAAATACTGAAATTTAATAGTTCAATCCCAGCCCTCTAACAGATAAAACAGCTGATTCAGATCAATAGCTTAGCAACACACTTTTGTTGAATGCTTTACATTACATTCATTAACATAGCAATCAACTTAGCAAATTTAGAATCACTTAATTATTCTTCCAACCAACAGTTTTTTCAATTACATTACAAAATAAAAGCAACAAAAAAGGTTTACTTTATTATAATTCAAACATCTGTATTTACATATTAAAAATAAAATAGAAAATTTGAATCCACAATTTTAGGTTAGGCCTATATTGAACCAAAACATTGTTCTTGAAAATATTTACGCTTATTACCAAAGAAATTTGGCTAATTTAGAATCAGGTAATAATTATTCTTCACAAAAAACAATTTTTTTAGGTTAGGTAAAAGCAAACACAAACAAAAATCAATGAAAAATTATTACTGTACTATAATTTAAACATCTGGTGTTACATATTATATTGTTTCCTTTAAGTGGCTATAAAAATTTGTTTGAAATGTTGACTATTGATTATTTAAATATTAATGGAGAAATTGCAATGCACACCGTAATTCCAATTCGTCTATTTCGATTTCTGTCTTAAATTATGAATAGGTCACCGATATCACCTAATCAAGAGTCTCTGTCCTAATCAATCGTCATACCCATGTAAATATCAGAATGTACAATAATTTGTTTCTATTGGCTTCACCACGGAGTTGCCACAGGGGTTGGTGAGCGAAGCGAGCAGAGGGTGGAGCACCCTAGTAATGTATAAAATATTTGTTACCATTGGTGCACAGTTTTATATGGAACACTGTTATAATGTGTGTTATAGGAATTAGTGGAATCTAAAAGAGGCAAGGTGGAGAAAGAAGACGTCTTTAAAAATACACTGTGCTAAAATGAAAGTCTCACTAACATATTTTTGAATTGTTGATTTGTCTTTAGTCAAAAGAATTTTGAAGACTCAACATTATTAAATTTTTAATATGTGTTGTTTTGTAATTTTCAGTCATGCGTAAAAATTAACTTTGGGAAAGACAGAAGAAACCAAATCGAAGTGATCACAACTTGGTCCTGTTTTGCGTGTAATCCAGCCGAGCTGTGGCCTCATCGGGCTATATCTTGGGGTTTACAGAAATACGTAAGAGAAATTAGAGCGTAAGTATTTGTCAAAAGATCTTTTGTTTAAGTAGAGATAATGTAGCGCATACTAGGCTAGCACTGATTAAAAATTCTGTTTGAACTCTGACTCTTGCTGGCGTAATCAGATAACACGAAGCCTAGCTACATAATCGAATCCAATTCCAGGCATTTCATTTCTATGCGCTTAGCTGCTTCCCAGTCTTCATTAGTTTACCTGGCGTAAAGTAAAAATCTTTATAATAATCTCCTTTTATGATATGCGTTTGTAAAGATGAAAAAAACATTGCTCCTTACCACCTTAGACAAACTAAAAAATTTGCTTTGTTTATTTCCAAGTTTCTAGGTATTATTTACTTCTATTTTGAGCCAGGAATACAAGCTCTGGATAGTTCCATCTTGATCTAAGTTTAATTGTGCACACCACGGGCAAAGGTCCCGACAGTCCAAGTCTTAGATGTTGAACTTTAGTTAGATATGTTTTAAAAATCAATAAATACTATTTATTATAAATTTTACCCATGGTTGGAAAGTGTACAATTCCAGATAGAACCAATTCGTCTGTTGTATACTTGTTGTTATCCAAAACATACAAATGTTTGACTTTTAAACGAATTTAATTAAAAAGAATCTCTTCCTTTAAAAAAAACAAATCCTTTTACAAAAGCCGAGTCTGTACTCTGCAAACGGAACGAAGCACCTGAGCCTGGGTTTTAGGCTGAGGTCCAAACAAATTCTAATAATATATTTATACACACAGGCAGCTATTCAGCACCTTTGTGAGTAGACCAATTTCTCAAATAGTTGGTTGAAACCCTAAAACAAATAAACTTAATTTTGGAAATTCGCTCAACGGTTCAGCTGCGTGGTCGAATTATTACATTTACAAATATTTATTTTCACAAACTAGTGCTAAAAATGGAAGAGAAAAGTTTACACACTAAATGCATATTCAGTATTACCCTACACAGTAAATTATAAAAAAAACAGTACAGTTACAAAAAATTTTTAAGTCATTCCTAAAACTTGAAAGGTAGGCAAAAGTCTATTTTAAGCGTAATCTTCTTGGTTTAAGAGCAAATTTTTCTGCAACACCCTGACTTCTTATGTTTTCTCTTAACAGTCCTTTTACTGTATATAGAAGTACGAGGTTTGAAAACCAATCCTGGGTCATTCAGGTCCTCAGTCAGTGTTTTATTCTCCTCATTGCTGAGAAACTCCTCTCGCATGACGTAGAACTAATGAATAAGTTTAAAAATGTTTCTTGTTTTCAACTATTTTTTTAATATTTTCAAATTTTACTTTCTTGTTTTTCTTATGTTTAAATATGTTTAAAAAAATGTGTTAAACCATTGGTTTATATGCGATTTACACTATTGGCCAAAGCTACTTGGTAGACCTCAATTTGAATGAAAAAACAAACTCAATTTGTAGTAAATTCTACAAAACTATCGACAGCGTTGACAAGGCAGGTTAACACTGACTAGGGGAACTATAGAAAACAGGCATATACATATTACAACAGAGAACAGTTACTTGGCTAACAAACAAAAATAAAGGGAAAAGATCACAACTTGTGGTCATAAATTGGCCGCCTTCCATAGGATGTTGTGTCGTCTTATGTATTATAATGACTTTTATAAAACAAATTGCTATAAATAATGGATATGATGGAAACCTTATCGAAAAATTGTTATAAACTAAATTAAAAAATAACGCTAAATTATTTATATTCCCAACAAATGGTTCTAATAAAACCACACCAAAATAGCGAGGTTAGCTCTGCGGTTGGGAAAATCCTATATTAGAAAAGAAAAATCACTGTAAACAAGCTTTTTACTGTAAAAACGATTTAGGGAAAATTTTAGTAAATTGTAAGAATAAAATAGATTACATGCAAAAAGTGGTGTTTATAAACTGGCATGTAAAATTAGTAATGCAGCAAAATTTATGAATGTCAAATAGGCCTAATTGTAGGTTTAAGTGAACTTGAAAGAAGTTGGCGGTTGAGTCATAATTACTCTTAGTTTTTCCAATCATTAAAAAACTCAATTAGTGTCAGATTTTTCAATAATGTTAATTTTAAGATTCTCTCTGTCAATGAAAACAGTCAGAAATTATCCCTACAACTGTCAGAAGTCTCAGCTTGACAACTCTAATTATATTGAATATGTCCCCTACTAAAAGTCAACTAATCGCAATAAAACAAAAACCATTGGAAAGGAAATGATTTAAACTCTAATTTTTGTATTTAGAAAGTTCTTCTAAAACGTATATTTACATGTAATCATATTTTTTAAATTCTAGTTTTCTATAAATCAATTGGTGCCGCGCAAGAAAGCATAAGGAAATGACACAAATATGTCACTTCACTAATGCTCAAAATCGTTCGACAGAATTGTTTTGAAAATAATATAAAGATACCTTTGGATTAGTCAGGATTTTAACTTTCTAAAACTGCCTTCCAATCAGTCGTCACTCTTATAGTTTTGAAAATATAAAGTTTTCTGTAAACCCTTCCAATTGGACAGTCAACCAATGAGAATGCCCATTTTGCAATCAATATATATATTACAATTTGATATATTTGTATAGATATGTTTATATCGATTTGAAGAGAAAACTTCAACCTTTCATTTCGTGTAAAGATCCAATTTTATTTGTACAGTCCTGGGAAATACAGACATTTGTTGAATTCAATACGCAGAGTTTCCACGCTTGGCTAGCGTTGTTACCTTGGTCTAGACACTCAGGATATGTATAGGCTTGATCTGTGAGAACTTTTGACTGTTTATTCTACTTTTGTGGAACAAGTAAAACAATGTGAAATAAGTTTACAAAATAATAATTTTCAAGTATACAGTTCAATTCAAATTAGATCAGTGCCCCCAAAAAAACCCCCAAGTACCGATTTTCACGGCTTTTCATCCATTTTTACAGGTTTCAAAAAATTATGCCTTTTAGATGCACTTTATGTACCCGCGATGCATTTTCACTTTCTCCCGAAACTGGTCATATGTAGATTTTTTCCCTGGTATTTTTCTGAACACAATGCAGAAAACTGCATCCAAATCGGAGCTGTAGGCAAAAATTTATTTATTCGGATCATAAATGTCCTAATTTGCCTGGTTTATAACTCTGTCCTCTCTGCCTGTATACGGCTAAATAAAGTACAGTCTAGTTACGCACCAAGTAGACCTAGATTTACAACGCTTCAACCACCGCAATAGTCCATTGTTCCACTGCTCTAAAAATTATGTTCTATATTCCCCCCACCCCTGGAAATCAGAGGTACCAGTACGGCTTGCCGGTGCGTACTATCACAAATCAAGCACTGTATATAATATTTAGCACTGTATAATGTATATTTAGTAGAGTCCTGCTATTCCGAACTAATTGGGACCGAACAGTGTTCGGTTTAGCGGGAATTCGGAATAGGCGGATTTCATGAATAATATCAACGTATTGACTTGTTAAGGCGTAACTTAAGTGCCGGACATCAGCTAGTGTCAGTTTTGTACAGCGTTGATCGGCTTGGAGGAAAACGAGGAGGAGGTGAATGCTCAAACTTAACTCATATCATACGCGGCAAATGCTCTTGACCTCGACTTAGTGTAGGTTTACACATTTTTTCCTTCCGTTGCGTTACGATTCTGTTTTATTCAAAAAACGTAAGGGAAAGGTTAGGTTGTTCAAACTGCCCGTTTTGTCATCCCACAGTCTGTCCGTTAGTACCGCATCATCTTGAAAAAAGATCGAGAAAAAAATAAAATTTGTTCAAGATAGCAAAAGCGGAGGAGAAAAACGGATGAACGCAACTGGCAGCAACACTACTAGTGCTTAGCTGTTGTATCTAATCCTTCCTTTTTTCTGACGTAACTGGTATCCTTTTCAACGGATGGTTGTTGCGGTAACTACCTTCCCGAAAAACGGATGGAAAATGTGAATGAAACAAAACCAGCTTTTATTCCAATTTGGTTTCAGGCGTTTTCATCAAGCTTAGGCTCTGTGAATGTCTCTACTTAACTTATTTGTATAACAATAAATGTACTTTTTTTTCACGAAGGTCTTCTTAATTTCTATGTTTAAAAAAATATTTATTTTTTCTAAACTCTGTTCGGAATTGCGGAGTTCGGAATAGCGGTACTCTACTATATATATATATATATATATATATATATATATATATTTAAAACCAATATTTACTGCTTTTTCTGTTGCGATATCGTATGCACCTTCTCCTAAGTTTTATTGTAGTTTTATAACTACAATTATTAAACATTAAGATTTATATTTTTGTATTAGACCTCTTGACTTTAAATTTAATAACTGTTTATTTTAGATTGCTGGTAATGTTCATGTTCTGTTTATTGAATAAGTCTGCCCAAGCAAAGGTATTTGTCAGATTTCGTCTTTAGGTCAGTTGTTAGGCCGGCCACACACTGCAACAGTCGAGGCGAGGCATTTTGACTAAAGGCGTCTTGAGCGACAGAGAAAGCATAGGCGCTTACGGAACACCATACACTGCAAGAGACGAGGCGAGGCGGAAAGGCGCCTTTAGTCAAAAAGCGAAGCCGACAAAAATTATGTTTCGTTGAAAGTCATTTAGTCAAAGCGTTCCGCGCATGCGCAAAGTCGCGTGACTTCCACCGCTCTGTACTTTCTGTACTGAACTGTGAAACCACGCCAAAACTTTGGTGTCTTGACTTGCCTCGCCTTCTGCTGTGTGTTCACTTTGCGACAAGGCAATTCGAGCGACTTGTCTTACGTTGCCTTGCCTTGCCTCGCCTTGACTGCTGCAGTGTGTGGCCGGCCTTAGTAAGCAAATTAAGAAAAGAGGTAGTTTAGGTGAAAAGGTGTTCCTTTTGACTTTAATCACAACCCACAGAAACAGGTTTGGTTTCAATTCCGTAGTTTTTAAACCTTTGAAATAATCATGATGTTTTGTCTGTGTAGCTCAATGAATAACTATGAAGTTATTTAAAATACTGTGTTGACTAGAATGTTTAAAATTGATTATTAATTTTAAAATGTTCACTGTAGGAAGCTGCCAGCGTTACAGAAAGAGGAAAGGCATACAATTTTAAGTAAAGACATCTCGGATTGTTGTTCAAAATCTGATATGGATCCAACTTTACCATTACCTCCGAAGACGCAGCTTCAAAAGGTACCATTATGCCTGTTTGCAGATAAATATACTAAAACAGTTGTATCAGCTTTGAAAGAAGATTTATTGCCTGTTAGAAAAAATCAGAGCATATACTTCAGGAAAACATTACTAAACAAACCAATAAATACATCACAGAATCCAATGGTTCAATCACCCATACTTGGCCAAACACTAAGGTTACCTCAGACAGTAAAAAGTAATTTACAATATGCTTTCCAAGGCATGCCAGGTGGATCACCTAATTTTAGTTTTCCTCCCGTTGAAGTTATAAACGTAGATGATGATGAAGTAAAACCTAGTATGTTGCAGCATTCCTTTCCCCCTACCAATCTAGATTTGACCTGGTTACAAAAAGCAGTCAAGGAATCATCGCATTGTCTTTTTAATTTTCAGTCATTATTGAACCAGTTCGATTTACTTTCAGGAAAATTACGAACTGATATTAATCAGGTCGACATATTCACCAACAAACTTCATGCCCTTTTCAAGATAACAATATCAAGCCTTACAACAATTGATAACAAAATGTTAGAAAATCTTAAAGCTTGTAAGGAACCTAAAATCAGAAGCTATCCTAATATTACGTTTATAAAAAAATCAGAAGCTTCTAAACAGACACCGCAGTTCCCACCACAACCAGAAGTAGTACTTCCAAAAATAACAGTCCCTGCAATGATAAATTCTTCCGTTCCTGCAAGAGTTCCTGTTATCCCATCGGCAGTTCCTGTACCTCAGTCAGGACCAGAGCCGGTTTCAGAAGTAGAAGACCTCAGCTGTCTGCTGTTTTGTGAAACTGTGATGACCGAAGCTCAAGATGGTAATAAAGAAAACGAATTCAACACTAACAATAACTTTATTCAGAAAGATGCAAGGTTACCTGCACCAAGACCTGTTCCTAATCATGTGAACAATTCCAGAAAACGTCAGTTACACACAATAAAACAGCAGTCGATGTCAACATCTATTCCCACTATCGTCTTAGATGATGATGAACCTCCGCCAAAGTTAAAACTTACAAAATTGCAGTACAAATTCTTTTATAAAAAATATAATTTAAAGCCATGCAAGGTGGTACTATTTCGTTGTGACAGTTTTGTAAAGTAGATTTGATATTAGAAGAATTGATCATAAAATTTTTGGTCAATGTATTAAGAAATAATAATTTACCTGTATTTTAAAAGTAATTAATAAAATAAGTAATTACCTATCGACTTATTTATCGAAAGTTAGATGACATTTTTTAATACAACTATAGTTTTTAATTAAAAATTTGTATCTGTCATTTGGACCGATATTAAATAACAAACGGGTTCGTTGTGAGTTTCAATAGGAATTATTGGTAAATGAATATTGGAGATTTATACAACTATTAGGGGTGTGTAAGTTTCAGAAATTTAAATCCAACATAACTTGCGCCTAAAGTAACCATAGTCTTAATATTTAAGTGTAAAATGCAAACATTTTCTGTCAAACTGAAAACAAGCGCTCATGCGTCATTAGTACAAGCTAATTCAGTTTTAAAGTCAATAACCTAAAAGTATTTGTGCAGTTTTAAGTGTAATACTAGACTTAAATATACAGTAGCTCTTTAAAACTAGTTAATTAATATCATCTAAAATTATCCAGATGTTTCCATTTGTTCAAATGATTTTAAGGTGGCGTCAAATGCTTGGAATTTTATAAAATAAATTCCTTTTCTTATATATTTCTCAAATTTTAAAATCCCTTACTAACTCCCATTTTTTAAATATAAAGTTTCTCTGAAAAATAAAAACCAGTTGAAAGCAACAAGATTTTGCACCGTAAAATCATTTGATGCCTTTGAAACGTCCAACACAAATGGCTCAGGTTTAAGTTTTACCAATTCCCATATGCATTAGTCTAACTGGGCAGAAAGTAAATATGTTATAAAACTTAAAATAAAAATGGTGCTTACTTTTTTACTAAGGCATTTTTTGTATTAATTTTATATAAACTTTTTTAAGAGACACTGGACGATAATCGTTGGATATTAGCAAAAAACACTTGTAAACATTGATAGTAGAAAAGAAACACCGATTTGTATATTTGGATAGATTTCTTTAGTGATGTTGTTTCCACACTGTTTGGCCAGATACTTTTTGTAAGACTTAAAGTATACAACAGCATCTTTTAATATTTATCGGTATTAATTAGTAATAGATAGACATGTTGCTGCTGCCTTGGCTACACCATTTATAATTATTGTTAAAAGTAGGTGGATGTTGGAACAAAGGCATTTGATTTTTTGAAAGGAGGAGAGAGTACAGTCAATTATTGATGGAAGATTTCTATAAGTGACTTTTTGCTCAATCTAGTTAGAGGAGGTAAATTTTTACAAAATTCTGTTTGTCCCATGTCTTCATCTGTGTGGAACCAGTGAAATTAAACAGTTATGATATTTTGAAACACTCAGTTATACAGGATTACAAGAGTTAAATATTATACATCATTGGAGATTGTGCGATTGTTCAGCATTTACCAACCTATATCGCAGAAAAATAAATTTTACAAAACACATTTCAGATGAAGTTAACAGAGTATTTTATTTTTGTTTTGATTTTACCATTTCCACTGTTCTTAACCTTCATTGATATATTGTATTTGGTAAATGTTTAAACTGTTCTAACTTTAAAAAGGTATGTGTATTTGATACAAACGTTGTAAACGTTTACATCTTTGTGAAACTTGCGGTTACAGAAATATAGTCGAAAAACATGTCGCATTCTCCTTTTTAAGATGGCGATGAAATTTGTCATGAGATAGCATCCTAACAAATATCAGTTTTACCCTCAACTCTATGCAATTAAAACTAAATTTTCTGTCTTCCCAAAATGGAATTGTTGGAAAGTACAATATTTAGTAGTTGTGTAAAGTGATGACTATTTATAAACAAGTTGTAAAATTTAAAATCTCTTTTCTATTTTAATGTACTATTAATTTAATATGTTAAACAATGAAAATATTCTGAAAGTTTATTTAAATATAAATTTAATCATTTGAACTTCCTTATTTTAATAATGATAGTGTACGAGTTAATAATTAGTGATGGGATAAGCAACAATCTTTGCCTCCTACATCAAAGGGAATATTTTGTTTCAAAATATTCTGTCAACATAATCGAGCAACATCGCCTGACTATGTATCCAACGATTACCGTCCATTATGAATGTAGCTTTAGACACATCAATACTGTATAAACTAAGACAACGTCACAATGATTTCAACAGTTCTTGTACCGTTTGCCAGGGGTTTATTCAAAAGCAATCCTTTTAATATTTAAACAATTTCCATTTCTTTTGTCAGATTACATGTAAATTTTGTTAATATAACAGCTATTAAAAATAATACATGATTACATGGTAAAGTAATTTATTTGTTTTGTATAAAGTTAAACAATTATTCTTTAGTTCAGAAATTTGCACAGCCCTAATAAATGCTGTTTTATATTTAAAATGTTAGATTCTAAAATTCACAAATAATATTCTAATTTGTAGGACATGTAACTCATACTTTGTTGGTTATGCTTTTATAAAAACAAATTTCTTATAACTAGTTATTATATAAACATAAAGTTGATAGTTAAACATTCTTTCTGATTTTAAGAATCTTTGTACCATACCATACCATCTTTTGGTACCTTTGCTACCATACTATTGCACAATTTGTTTAGTAATTTTCTCTTGTGTTTATGTATAAGTTTACTATATTTTATTTAATGCCTTTCATATCCAAAGGATAGAAGTAGCTATGTTTTTATTATTTAAAAATAAAAGTGTTTATTTAGATTTATAAATTAGTTTTAATGTAAAAACTTTGCCTGTCCCTAAATTCTTGTCATTGCACAAACAATGTTTTGTTTGTTAACTTTTTAATTGCAATTTAATAACTGTAAAAATTTTCTACATCATACAAATTTCATGAAATCTAGACAGATAATTATTTCCAGTGTGAATGGAAGGGAACTTCTGCCTTGGCAATATGTTTAGTTCCCAAAATATCTTGTTAACCAAGAAATGTATAAAGTTGTATTTCTCAAATTCACCAGCCTTACATTCTCCATTATTTAACACTTTCAGTGCTATGGCATATTAGGGTCTTCTTACGAATGACTGGCAATATGACGGGTCTTCTTATGCATGACTAGCTAGATGGTTCCCAATTTAACCAATCGTAAGTTGTTTTGCAGTCGCTATTTTCCTAAACTACTGGACCTAGTAGTTAAACTACTACCTTAACTTGTAGAAGGGTTCCTACCAACTACTCAGGTAAAACAAATGGGTCTAGACGACTAAACTCCATCTTTTCCAATGTAAAGTGAATGGGACTGGTGTGGTTAAAACCGTGTTCAGTCACAGGGAAGGACACTTTTTGCTGGTTTAACTGCACTCAGCGCTGAACGTGATACATTTTTTTTCTAAAACATTCCTTTTATACAACTTTCTATAGTTTTGAAAACATTAAAAAAATATATTATTTCTACAAGATCATTTAAATTCCTGATCATAACTATGTAGCAACAATGATGGTTTATTTATTTTGACCTCTAAGGTTAACATATACAAATGTATACAAATCAGAAGCAATCAAACATCCTCTAGACGCATTTAAAAACTTGTTAAATGAATTGTACACGGAAACCTGTTTTTGTTCGATCTTGTAAAGTGAAAAAAATCTGCTTAAGATTTAAAAAAAATTAAGTCTTGAATTGCCACCGTGTTTAAATACATATAAATTGTTCAGAAACTTTCTCATTTAGGGATGGAATTATTTTGAATTTTACTGATTCAGTGAAACTTTTATAGCTCGAATGAATTTCTAAAATTTTATCAAATAATACAAGACGAGTTATCAAATAGTTCGAGATAGCGAAGTTCGACTTTCCGAGGGAAAAGTCACCGACTTAAGTTGACTTACTGGGTTCAAGTACTTTTTTATTCCTTTAGGTCTTCCATTTGAAATTTTCTTATCACAGCTTGCTTCAGCCAATTGAGGACGCATTAATCAGTCCATTTACTTCTCTCTATTTTTTGTTATAATTCAGATATTTGGTGGAATTTCAAAGTCCCACTTGCTTTGATATTGCTTCATCCAGAACAAAGTTCTGTCTGAAATAGATGCCATGCTTATGTACTTATTATTTGTATAATTAGTAAACATCTAAATGGTTACTTTACATAAAAAAATACAGTAAATGTTTTAAGTTCCTTTTTCCAAATGTATCTATACACTTCTAATTATTTTGTGCAGCTAGTCATTCTACGAGTGATTAGAACAACTATTTCATGTAACTACTGAACAATAGTTTAGATGTTTGTTTATATTTGATTTAAAATATAATTTTTATGCATAAATAAGTGTCAAAAGTATATTTTATATTTTGATTGTTTATAGGCTAATAGTGTTGATTAGTTTTATGTTTAAATATAGAATCTCTATGAAGTATTTTAGAAATAAATAAACTAATATAATAAATAGAGAATACACCTATTATAAAATTAATTATAATATATTTGTTCAGTTTTTTATTACCTTTCTAAAGGTTTGTAAAGTTTCAAAATTTCTTTCAACAACAATTTAAAAAGAAATTTTTACAGATTAAAATATATTTTCACATTTTAACACTAAATAATTAGTAGATCTATTATTATTGTTTACTATTGTATATTATATTTAGTGTCCTTTTTTACTGCAATTCTGTTAACATAAATTAAGAATATTATTTACTGATTGTACATAACATTTTAGTTTTTTAATGATAGTTTAATTTAGATTAAGTTATAAATGCCACAAAAAACCTTTTTTTACAAAAAAAGTCTAAAATTATTCAATATTAAAAAATTTTTATGGAACATGATCAGTATATTTTTTCCGAAAAAATTGGATACTTTCTGTTAAATTTCTGACCTACTGTAGTTAAAAATATTTAAAGATGACAGATTGTCTATTTTTCATAATTTTATAAATTATATTTGTTTGATAAAGAAATGTACCTTTGGTGTAATTTCTTGGGTTTGGGAACGTTACCTCGCAGAAATTGTGCAAGTTACTGTAACAGACTTCTAAGAAGCTTCCGTAAAAGTAATTTAGGTAAAGATAGGAATACTTTGTGTTGGATTGAAGGAAGGCCTAAATTGCTTTGTTGGTTGTAATATGGTGGGTGTGGAATATGGTGAGAATTATTTGGAGAAGCAACTGTGAATAGTACAAATTTGAAGAAAACAAAATTTTGAAAGAAGTGATCCATTAATTTGGGAAAAGGGTTATAATGAGAGTTATTTTATGTCACTCTTTGTAATATAAAAGCTTCCGGTGAGGTAGTGGTCATCTGTAAGCAACAGATGCTGGAAGAACAAATTTTTCTTTAGTTTTAGGATTTGTATGTATACACATAATATGTTAGCCAACTAAAACTGTATTGTATTTTTCTTTTCAATAAAAAGTTGTAATTTCAACATTTATATTTTAGATGGATCAAGTTATCATCAAAAAATGAAATTTTAATATTGTAGATTCTTTTAAAACACATTTTAAAATGTGTTTGCATTGTAACAGTTTAATTTGGCCTAGGCTCTACAGGCAAGAATTAATGGAGAGTGGCTATTCACGCTGTATTTATCCGTGTCAGTCTGAAAAAAAATGGGCATTATCAAGATCACACTGCATCAGAATGGTTCCATTGATCGAACAATAATTCCCTTGCTTCATACACATTTCTTTTACTGATTATGTTAGGGTAATATTGTGTAATTGAACTTGATGGAGAATTAATTGTAGTAAAGTTGGTATAATATCAGGAATCATATGATTCTGGAGATAAAGGACTTTAAAATTGTAATAACAAAATTAGAGCGTGGTAGAAAATAGAAGACAGTGTTGTATTATATCATAGTGATTTTTTAAGAACAAAATTAAATTTAAAGATTAAAAGCTCTTTCGTAAATAGCCATCATGTTTTTGTGGCTTATATCACTTGTTTTATTCCATTTTAAAGGCATTTATTTACTATTTGTGGAGCCTACTTGCGAAAGGAAATATTTAGACAGTTAAAAACTGCTGGTAGAACTAGTAAATTTCTGCTTGTGGAGCCTGGCCTAAGTTTTAATTTAGCCATTGCATATGTTGTGTTGCAAAGGTGTAAAATTGTATATAATATTAATTTTTTACAAATATGTTATTACAAGTGATGTATTAAATTTCGTAGTTAGGCCCAGTTCCAAGGTGTATTTTTCTAATTTAGCAATTCTGTACAAAGCCAGTAAAGCTTATAAAGTAGAAAGATTACATGAAATAATTTTCTGGATAGGGAAAATAGGTACCAGTAAGAATTTAAATAGAAAGAACAAGCCACAAAAAGTTATTTTGAACAATAGGACATGACATATTTAATGTATATTTTAAATTTTAGTTGTTAGATATAATATTATAGATTGTGATTGAAAGTGAATTGTATGAAATTCATCTGTCGCTAAAGTTTGGATGTATCGAGGGTAACTAAAAATAATTTGACTAAACAATTACAGTGATGAACATTGTATCACTTTTTCTAAATATAAACGAAATTAAGTGTTGTAAATTATTATTATTAAACTAAGCATATTGATTAGTATACATTTGATAATAATAAATATTTCAAGATAGGTTTACTATTTAAACCAGTAATGAGATATGCGTTGCTTAGATTGTTGTATATTGAATTTTCAGTAATGAGAAATAATAATTTATAATATACATTATACCAAAATTAAAAGGTTTTGTGTTTAGATAACATTAGATCTGTAACTGTTTTAATTGGTTGAAAGGGTTGAAAACTTTTATAGAAAAACAAAATTATTCAAATAATAACTATATTAAAACAAATATTTTTCTTACAAATGAGTTTTACAGGTGATAGGAAGCCTTGAAAATAAATTTGGACTGTTTACAAAGTACTCATTGATAATAAACACTATAAGCAGGTGATAGTGACCACATAGGTCTTTAACCTTAAGAAAATTCAAGTGGTTAGATATTGAGTAAGTAAATAAACAATCAACTCTAATGAAAGAAACGGGTGGAATAATGTTATAATATATAGAATTTAAAGCTTCTCGATTCTTTAAAAAGGTTTTCTTCTGCAACCAAACTTCCATTTGCCTGATCGTCTTCCCTGCCATTTCTGTCTGGCAACATACAAAATATTTTCTTGGTGCACTCGCTTTTAGAGATACTGTATATGGCGAGGCGTTCTCAATTTAGAAGTGAGAGACCTCTGAAACAGGTGCTGGTTTGAACAATGACTCTCTAACAGAGGTTTGCATGGGTGAAATGGCAGTATTTGGCGATTCGAGTTTTCTTGCTTATCAAGTTTTGACTGTAACATTACTTAAGAGAAACGTTTTCTTTCCAATCTCAATTGCCTCCAAGAGTCGATCAACAAAAATTCTCTGCCTACTTTCAAGGTAAACATCAAAGTTACAACTATGTGACTCATTGATATTTTAACCATTACATAAATACCAAGTTCTGAAGGTAAATTTAAAAAAAAATTGGATATTCGTAATAATGTTTTATTTTTATTCAAGGTGTTGTAAATATAAACCTTATCTAAAGTTGATGTACGATATTTAAGTGTATAAAGTAGATTTAGTGTAATAGTTTTTTATTTCGGTATCATGTTATTTTGTGCAATAAATTACCCGACTCAAAAATTTATTTATTACCTATTATTTTGAATTTATAAGTATTATTATCTAAAACAATTTTTGTAATACAGTTTTATTTGTTAAAAAAAACAAAACAATTTATGTGTTTTTGTTTTAAAAATACAGTTTATGTGTTTTATTTTAAAATACCATTTATGCATGTTTTTTGGGAAAATACTATGTTGGTGTTGCTTATAAATATAGGAGGCTAAAGTATAATTCTTATAAGCAAGTTTGAGAAAAATAGTATTCATCCTGTTTATTCCTTTTCATAGGACCGTGTTTAAAATCTTTTTGTTACTGGTTACTCTCCAAAAAATATTTGATCAATGTTAAAGGTTAGCGTTTTGTTCAAATAGCAGCAAGTGTTAACAGAAAAACTATTCTTGCCCTGTGTTTTCAGTGTTATTATTATTCAGGGTTATACATTTTTTTTTCTACTCAAACAAGTAATTTTTTGACTGGACAGCTGATTCATTAGAATTCAGTAGAAGAAATACTGTAGTTGAATTTAATAATTACGATAGCTACCATTTCAGTAAGTTAAGGTTATGATTATTTTGGCTTTAATCAGTTAAGTAGCAACCAATTTAAAAACAGAAACAATATTTTAAGTCAGATTGAAGTTATGTTGGTTCTTTTTTTTAAATGAAAGCGTTTTATCCAAAGTCGTGCCATGAAAACTTATACTTTATTTGAAAACACTATAATTTTTGAATGTGGGAAAAGGTAAAAACAGAATATAAACTAATGATCGGAGAAGAGTCTGAATAAATTGCTTCCAAGAAGAATTTAACTGTCAATATTAATTTAAGTTATATTTTATAATATAATTTTGTAATATTTGTATGTTCATAAAAAACAAAATGAATAACGGTATACTATGTGAATAGCTCTCTTTTGTAAAGTATATTGTTACTGCTTAGTTGTTTATTTGACTTTTTCTTTAAAAGTGTAATATATTTGCTGTTAGAGGTTTAGTAAAATATCAAACAAAAATAAATGTATACATATATACAATTATATAGTTAGCATTTATTACAAACTTATAAATCTTGTATGCAATGAGTGTGTGTGTACACTACAGTTTGCATTAGATATCTATAAATATTTAAAAATTCATTTGTCAATTTTAAAACGATTGAAGATGAAAACATTATTTGGGATACACATATTGTTGTAGATGTTTTAACCCGGTGATCCTATTAACTATTTATAATCTTACATATGATTCTCCAATCCAAGCCAGTAATATTAAATAAATTAGTTATTTCTTTGTTCATTGTAAATTACAAATGATCACATTAAATAATTTTGTTTGAGGGGTTTAAATTTGTGCATAAGACTGATATATATTTTGGTATAATTAAAAAATATTGCTCTATCCAAACGCCTTCTTCATCTTTAATTAAAATACATGTCAATATATCATTAAATGGAAGCTAATTTAATGGTGTACTTCCAAATAGTAGTTTTGTCAAGCACCTCAATCTCAAATAACATTTTCCATCTTTATTCTTTGAAAATCTGACCTGGAATTTTTTGAAGATCTAGATTATTTGAGAAGGTTTATAACTTTACAGTTTTGGGCATATTTATAGAAAATGTACCAAGAAAACAATATTTTAAAAATAAAATTTAATCAATTATAAGTGGTTCTTTTTCTCCTGAATTAATATTATGCTTTTGTTTTAGCACATCGCGCATTTACGGTGAACAATTTGTTTTTTAGTCAATGAGAATATTTTTCAATATTAGGAAAATTTTCCACCTTGTTACATTTTTATTTTTATAATTCCGTATGCCCAATTAAAATAGCAGAGACATGTGGTAAACAAAATTAATGTGTATTTCGACTGGAAATTTTCGGATCTTACAATTTTGACTGATGTTTTTTTGAGTGAGCGGAGGTTCTCTAATACGTTGGCTAAAACAATTCTAAAGAGCATTAATTGAAAACTTTATTCAAACCTGATCCTGTAGTTCAAAGAAACATGAACTGTTAAAAGTAACTTTAGTACATTTATTTATAAAAATAGTTTTAAATCAATGAACAAAAATATGATTAGCCTTACCTAAAAGGAAACCCCTGTTACTTGTTTTCTGTCTGTCTGTAAGACATAATCAATTTTATTGCCATGGTTAAAAGTAACACAATTAGTTACATTATTTGGCATAGTTTAAAGCATGCTCAGCAGTGTATACTTCGAAAATCAGACTCGAAAGCTCCAAAGGTAAGATAAGTTTATGTATTATACACGTTTTTAAATAATTCTTTGACTAGTTATCAGACAATTAGGCTTGAATAACCAAAACGAACTTATGTAGAACAACAAGTGTTTTTTAAAAACTGTTGCTGCACAAAATACTCAATATTAACCAAACTCGGTAAACACAAACATAGATAAATGTAAGTTACATCTCGAGTAGGGAACAAGTTTATTAAAAAAACCTATTTTTATTCTTGCAATCAAATTTTAATATACTTACTTGTAAAATTAAATTATAAAAAATTGATTTTACGTGACTAATATACATTTAGTTTCCCTGAGCGTAAATCTGTTACACGAGGTGTACGACTGATGAACAATGGCTCTACATCTAAAGATTGCTTATTCAACTAACTATTCTACTCATACATAACACTTTAACAATATTTATGTAAACTATACATTATTTGTGGATATAACTTGTATATATTTTTAAAGAAATTCATGGAATACTTTTTGTACAAAATTAAGATCGAATATGCATCAAAAGGCCTTTTTTTTAAAGATTTATCCTGAACAAAATAATTGCTCAATATTAACCAAACTTGGGAACTTATTCTGTAGGTAAGTGTATGAATTATATAATTCTTTAAAAAAATATGTAGAATACTTCTCTGAGAAAATTAGCCTTGAACATCCGTCAATTGTCTCAAATTTCATGGAATGAAAAGCTTTTTTTAAAGACTTGTCCCAGACATAGTCGGCACATTAATTTAATACACTATCTATTAGTTCTTCCAATGGAAACCATACAATGTGTAATTTAATATAAAGTAAATATATATGTATACACTATAGTTTCATCAGATTTGTCTGAGAGTCCAGCAATTCTTCTGAATACATGGATGCTGTATTTAAGAAAACAGTACTTCTCACCACAGAAAGGAAAAGAATAAATTAAAGGAGTATGTCAGAAAGTCCTTTGTGTAATACTTATACCAGTAAGTCATACGGGCACTATCAATATAATACAAATATTATCTAATCATAATCTTTATAAATATATTGTAGAGTGAGAAAAGACCACCAACATAGGAAGGCCTACAAGTTAATTTTCCAGTTGGCCACAAGCCTTGCCAACACAGAAATATAGCAATAGTCCTAATTTTGTAGTGTATGGAAAGAAATACGGAATATATCTTGCGTGGCCTACATCGTAGAGGGAACCACTATGCCCATTTCATACTCATTGGTTTAGGCCTAATGATCTGGGAAATATGATAATCAGTCAAAACTTTCCTTTCTATATCCTATGTGCATTTATAGGTGAAAAATACCAAGGTTACAAAAAAGAGTTAGCCTAAAAACACTCTAAATTTATCATAGAATGATTGGGCTGTCGCAAACCGACAAGGCGGAACTATAAAGAATCTAATTAAATATATGAAATACATTCTATATTTTCGAAATGCCTGTTTAACCACACACACATCTTGTATATTATATTTTATGTTGAACAATCATTGGCAATTTTATTAAAAGTAATAAATTGTAAAAAATATTTAATTCTGATTTAGGCCTACACATGTAAGTAAAAAACATTCACAACCTCCATATTATAGTTGGTCTAAAATTATGTTAGTTTGATTTGGATTATGTATAAAACGAACAACACCAAAATACTTTGGCGAACACTCCTACGTACAAGCATTGTATTTGGATAACCTAATAGAACTCCGATCCAATGCAATATTTTGTTCCACTGGAAATTCGACTTTTTTGGCGCTATCTATTGGGGAAACGAAGGAAGCTGTTTGAAACACCAATGCTACAGGTCGGCCAAAACTTCTGTGCGCGCGAACGGTTCGCTACTAGCGGCACTAAAAACATTGCCTGTTGCTCTCCGCATTTTACAAAGCCTATATTCTATATTTATTTACTTTCTTAACAGAATAACAAATTAACGTTTTAAGATGTGTATTGAAATAAATATATCTTGATTCTCATCTATTTTAATTTTCACAATTAAAATCATAAAATATGACCAGTAAACCAACTTAAGGATATTAAACCTGAAAACATGTAAAATTTAACTAAGCATCTAATTTAAAAATGTGATAACTACCAGAGCGTTTATGCTGTATAGAACAGCGTGGGGCCGACCGGCGGTGGTCCGCGACAGCGCGGAGGCGGGGCGCGTAGAACTGAATATAGCGGTAGTTTACATCTGATTATTGAACAAACTAGAAGTTCTATCGAAAATGTTTTCGAATAAATTTTGAAGATCAACAAATTAGCTACAACTTTCTCGCTGGAAGTTTGTTTCAACCTCAAAAATAAAAAATTTCAGCGCTTACTGACTTTTTCATGTCATGCTGTTTCAACTTTCTAATCTTTTTCATTATTAAAAATAACGCATAATTTTAAACTAAAATTTATTTATACCGTTGGATGCGGCAATTCATGCAGAAAAGAAATATATAAATTTAATTGTAGTTTTATTATTCGTAAGAGGACCAGGAGCGTGTTAATGACAATGCGTCCACCGTTTTCTGCTCATTTGGGGAGCACTCCATGGTTTCTACCTCGCTGCGCTATAGTAGCAAGACACGGATGTTTTCACAAAAGTACCCCCGCCAACCCCCTCGCCTGGAACCGACCAGGTCTGGTCGCGCGCACATAAATTTTGGCCGATCTGTACCAATGCTTTCTCCCTAGCGCTACCTCGCGGCGCGATCATGTACTATTTTCGCGACAACCTTTTTCCGGCACAAAGCCCCCGTATGGATGCAAGATCTATTTATTATTCATGATCTATGGTACAAGTGCCCTAAAGAGGGATTAAGAATTTACAGTAATACCCCAGATACCTTATAAACAGATGTCGCATGCGAAGAATTTAATGACGCAGTACAATAACTGTACACACTGCAGCGCTGGCATAGTCAAGAACTCCAGGGTTTCCAAATTTGACCAAAAGATGGCAGTAGCGTATTTGTTAACAGTTAAATACAGCATGTTGTCTTTTTTAGTTTGTAGACCAGGGCAGGTCTAGGGTTTAGGGTTAAATAATTGTTTATTACTATATTGCAGAACTTATTTTATATCCTTGGAAAATATATTAGCTTTATACACAAACTTTCAGCCTTAATATTCCGGCGTTTAAAATCTCCCTTAATATTTCCCACTATTAGTTTATTTATTTTGGAAATCTAATGTAATGCCTATAGGTAATACCATTGACTATATTAGTACTTATATAGTCAATGGTAATACAGACTTCAGAGTTAGATGTGTTTGTTACTTACACGAATAATTAGTTCATTAGTTGTGTTTGTTACATAGTACGTAGGAAGAAGGAACGGATCGGAGTTCTAAAAACTTTCAAAAGAAAAACTGTGTAGGTGATGATGCATCAGGCCTCAGAAGATAGTAAAATACGGAGATAGTAAATGTTTATAACACTGTCTCTCTCTCTTTAAACTTTAGAGGGGGAGTTGTCATAATACTCATCTAGTGCTCGTACTACTAGCGCTATCTTTCGGTCTTATGAATGAAACTAAGTTTGCTAGCATGCGACATCTGTTTATAAGGTATCTGGGGTAAGGGACTATTCATTATAGAGGGAGTATCACGAAAAACTTTCTTTTTTTTAATTTCAAGTCGATAAAATGTTGCCACTATGGTCACATATTCACAAAAAAAAAAAATATATTTAGGTCTCCCAAAATAGGCCTAAAGTTAGAATTTTTTGTCAAAAACGTAGATTTTTTTTTTATAAATACAAAGCAAATTTTGGTTTTCAAGTACAAAAATATTAAGTTAATAATGTTAATTAACAGCCGAAAAAAAATATACCTGCCTTGTAACATTTAAGTCTCCTGGAATAGCAGTAAAATTAGACTTTTTTTGTGCAAATTAGGCCTATTGTTGACCATTTAATTTTAAGTTCTAAAACATGTTTTATTTAGATATTTCTCGTAACCATACAAATAAAAAGTATTTCAAACCAAACATGTGTTTACTAGACCCAACTTGTTTGTTATTTTATGAAATACTACACTTCAAGGTCGGACAAGGAGACACATCCCGCATCATAGTAGTCTCGTGATCCTTCTCCAGTGCCCTCAGTGCTGCCCCTACTTCGCCCTTCTTTTGTCAGTCTGCTGTTAGCCATTATAGTGCCTTAAGTATAAATTAAGTAAATTTATTGTGCGTTGATAGTTAATAAGTTTTTGGTTTGTGAGTGGTAAATTCAGTGCGGTGTTCTTGTTTCATCATGAGTAAAAGAACCTATTCTACAAGAAAACTTACTAATGCACCGATAATAGGTCAACCTATCGTTATAAGTTTTATCAATACTTTGCCTACTACAGTTGATGTGCTACGGTATTTTGAATGGGTGAGAAATCAACTGAAATTTGTTGGATGTCATCAACCAGAAAAAAAGGTAATTACAATGTGAGTGGCTCGAAAGCTAGAAGAAATTTGGAAGAAGGCTTCCATTCCTGCTTCAAGCACAAACAAAATTGTGTTTATGATTTTAAACTACATGGGCGATGTGAAAAGATAAAAAAATCGTCAGGGTGTAACACAAAAAATGCAAAGAGTTTCAAAACTTCAGTTGAAAACTTTAAATCAGACATTTTAAACAGTCTGTTTGATATTTTTTGTTCCTGCAAATGTAATGATTTTTAGAAATGTTTGGGTCCAGCAGAAAGGAAAGTTCCACCAATAGAGCATCTTAAGCGACCAACGAAGCCTAAGGGCTATGATTATAGGAGGATGTGATGTTCTAGAAAGTAAAAAGTTCAAAAAACGTAGAATAAGAAAGGTAAAATCTTTGCAATCCGAGTTGAATAGAAGTTTTGAACTAGCAAAGACCCCCGTTTTGAGACATGAAGTCAACGTTAGTGAAAACGATTCAGAGTCACAGAGTTCGAGTGATGAAAGTGTAAAAGGCACAAAGTTCAAGTACTTCAGTAAAACAAGGTTTTTCAGAAAATCTACCTTTTTTTCTAGAGCATGTGACCGTAGAGCAGGAGCTCAACTAGCAAGTGCTCTTTTACAGGATTTAAATGTTATAACGCCAGAAAATCAGGAAGTGGTAATAGATAAATCGAAAGTTTTTCGTGAAAGAGTGAAATACCGTCAAGATATTAGTTAATTCGGACCTCGGAAGTAATTGCACTCTATTTTGATGGTCGAAAAGATGAAACAATAAGTCAAGAAATGGTAAATGTGTCCGGATAACTTAATAAGAAGAACACATATCTTTAGTTGAAGAGTCAGATTCAACATATTTTGGACATGTAACTCCAGACAGTAGCTCTGGGATGACATAGTATCGGCAATACTGAAATATATGTAAGAAAACTGCATTAATGAGAAAAATATTAAAGCTTGAGGCTGTGATGGTACCGTGTCAAATACTGGAATGTATAATGGATCAATTTCATTGTTCGAAAAGGCTTTAAAACGCCCAGTACAAGTAGTTGTTTGTTTGCTTCATTTAAATGAATTGCCTGTTAGAAAAGTTATGGTTGCCCTCGATGGTCCAACTTTGGGGTTTGATTCTTTTAGTGGAATAATAGGAAAAGGTTTACTAAATTGTCAGGATTTACCAGTTGTTAAGAACAATAAAATAGATAGTATTTCTCCAGAGGTTGATTTTAAGGAATTGAACACCGACCAAAAATATCTCTGGGATATATGCCTAGCTGTATTAGCAGGTGAATGCCCCAAAGAGTTAGCAAGGGGAAACCCAGGAAACATCTCCCATGCAAGATGACTGACAGCGGCAAACCGAATTTTACGCTTAACCCTGCAGTTGAAAAAATAATTCGACCACGCAGCTGGACCGCTGACGTGAGTTGAGCAAATTTCCAAAATTAAGTTTATATGCCTATGTTTTAGGGTTTCAACCAACAATTTGGGAAATAGGTCTACTCACGAAGGCGTTGAACAGCTGTCTGTGTGTACGCAATATATTAGTAGAATTTTTTTCCTCCTAGTGGCCTCGCGAGTTTGCATCACTTGGCTTTGAACCGGGTACTTGTAAAGTATTTTACGTTTTGGTTGATTTTGAGGGAACCAAACGAGCTATAAGGTCGCGTAAAAAAACAAAATGTGCAAAATAACATCCTACATATATATTTTTAGAAAAAACTTTTAAAAAATTTAATTCTCGTAGTAAAAATCTCAAAAAATAGTTACTTCCGGTCAAAAAACGTACTTCCGGTTGTTGGATTTTTTTGGCTAACGAACTCGTCCGAGCGACATAGACAACCAACACGTGTACCAAATTTGAACCAAATCGGACTTAAAATGCGGCCGCTAGAGTGCGAACACATATATTATACAACGGAACAATTCAACGTGTTCTGCCCCACGTTCGGGAGCCAATTAAACAACGAACAATCGCGTGCTGACGTTCTTTTGTTGTATAATAAGTTACAACACCTACTGGAAGCCTTTAGCCAAAATTTTATCTTTAGCTTAGGTGGTGCAACTGGGTGTCTGATACCTATTTCTATAAGTATTTCGACTGACTCTAACACTTTAAAATAGCTTCCAGAAATTAATAAGTTTACTAGCTCTGAATTTAATTTACGAGAACTCTTGATTATTTTTGATCTCAGGGAAATGAGAACAGTGGAACAGCCCTTATAACTTACCTTATTTGTGCTTTGATTATCTCTACAGCTAAACACATTTATTAGACTATTTCTAATAAAGGAAATTATCATGAATGGATAACCATAAACAGGTAATTGATTACTCTCAGTATTTCAGTATAAAATTTAATAATTAATTTATTCAAAACTCAAAATCAAAACTTTTTCAAAATTAAACATAAACAACTCACTTTTCTCACCGTCTGCTTGTACATACAATTTCTATCCAATATTAATGTTAAACCTATAATTCTAATTTCTAATAGGCTTGGCAGAGAGTCTAATTTTATAATCAATTTAATTTTAATTTATTTGAATTTAATTTATTTACATTTATTATTTAAATTTAGGGAATATCGATTTTACATTTATTTAATTTATGATTTGAATTTAATTTGAAACTAACCTATCTCAACCAGTACTTTAAATATTTTTATTGAATTTACTCAGGCAATTAATTAAAATGGGGGACAACGTATTCTCGTTTACACAGACCTTAATTCAGCGTTTTTCACCTCCGGTTTTCCGTGATGGATGCCGCTATGTTGATGGGCTGGTGCTGGAGCTGATAGGATGCTGTGTCTGGTAGCCTAGATTTTCTGATTTAAAGTTGTTGGGTTGATATGATGGCTACAGATGTACTTGAAGAGCAAATCTGGTAGAATCTAGTAGAGTTACAGTTGATCCTATTTCTTCCTTGGTTTGTGAGAAGTGAAGTTCCGTTTAGAAGATCATGTCCTGAAGGATTGCCTATGTCGTCTCAGTATCGCCAAATAGAGTTATTTTTGCATTAACTCATTTGGATAGGCCGTAGAGTTACTCCTAAAGAACTACTTCTGACTTATAGTTTATATTTGAAAGTTATTTAAGTTTAACGAAGAAAAAATATAATAGTAGTGCTCGTGATACTAAGGTTTTTTAGCATAACACGTAGTATACGAACTGGTAGAATAATATTTGCTGCAGAGTGACGTGAGAAGTCTACATTCGTAACAATTTGAATCTAGAGTGAGTTTTAGAGCGAAAGAGTGAGTCTCTGGATTTTCCGCGTTCAAGCCTTTATACACTTCGTGACGTCATTTCTTACATGCCCTTTCCCTCATTTTTTCAGTATACTAATTTTCCTTTCGTATTAACTTTTTTGGTCTAGAAATATGTCTAAATTCGCACTGGTTAATTTTATCTAATTTTCTTCTTTTCTTTTCCTTCCATTTTCCTGGAAAACACCAATTTCCCTGGTTAATTTGGTTGTTAGTTGACGCCCCTTTCTGTAACCGCGACTTCATCCCTTCCACTTTGGCCATTGCATCTTCCTTGTTTTTGATTTCTCGCTGTATCTTTTTTTCCTTTTCATTTTTCCTTAATTTTCCTTTTTCACATTTTCCAGATTGTTTTTGGCTATCCGTACGTTTTTGAATCGTGTCTGTACTGTGATTTTTACGCGTGCGCGGCAAGTCTACGCTTTTCCGCGACTCCCGCGACTGTCTTTCGCGTTCAAAGTCTTTTTTGTTTGTTTACGCCGATTGTCTTTAACACCTGTAAAGTTCTAACACTTTTCACCATTTTTACTTATTTTTTCTCTTCTGGGACTTAGCCTACAATCGCAAAAAAGTTCTTTGGGGGTTTTTTATTTACTACGCGAAAAATATTTAAGTTACTGGTTTCCTAACGATACAATGTTAATCTAACCCTAAATCTCTTTACTTTATTATTATTTAAAATTCAAAAATTCAACTTTTATTACTTTAAAAGGCGTGAAAACTCTCACCATTTTATCTTACTTTAATTTTACTTTTTGTTCCCTTTTTTACACAGAACTATTCATTCTCTAATAACTCTTGTGAGTGAAAACCTTTGATTTTAATTATTTCTCCCTTTTTAGGGTGTGTGAAATTTGACACTTAAGCTAACTTTTTTATTTTCAATAATTTGACTTTTTCTTATTTAACCTTTTATTTTTGTCTACTTATGTAGATTCAAAAAATGTCTGACTTTTTCAGTTTCGAGTTAAATTGAACTTTTCCCTTAACTTTAACCCCTGTTTACTTTGGTATAGTGTTACTTTTTACGATTTGAAATTCACACGGCCGTAACTCACGCGTTTAGCGCTACGTATTAAACCATGAAAATTACAAATGCATAAAATTCCTGGATTCCTTTATTCCCCTAAAACTCAGCTACTTTCAGGCTAAGTCAGATTTCCTTTCTTGACGTGTCCTAGATCAAGGTTCATTTTGGGAGATAAGCCTTGCTCTGATTTAACTTGTATTTTTGACTAACAATTGACACTCACCGAAGTCCGGCCTTGAAAACATCGAATTTTATAATTTAATATAAAAACCGATTTTTCCCGTCTTACAACGGCCAATATCCGTTGTAATATATATATATATATAATATATGAATTTTAATGACACCCCGAAACGTGTTCTGCGGACCATGATCGGTGCTCATTTGCTACTCCTGACCTTGGCTCTCACCATAAGGGCCACTGCAATAGCTCATTTTTGCCATGGAAATTCGCTAATAATGTGGCTATTTTACTTTAATCGCTTCAGCGGGCCTACATAACCTTTCTGAACAATAATCAAACGAAAATAGTTCATTTCTCTTAGTATGACATCAGTTAGAAAGTAGGGGGGGGGGGATATACAATTACCAATAAGGGTAACATTTATTTATTTCCCATAAGAGTAACATGGGATAACACAATGTCCATAGGTTTACATAAGACTGTGTATGCAGGTTTGTTGCTTCGGGGTATTTTATGTGAATTAATAGATCATTTCCAAATGAAAATATTTACTAAGATTTATCAATACAGTATAATATGTTTACAAATAAGCAAGATATAAAATTTTACCAATTCTCCATAAGAATAACATTGGAACTGAGTAAGCAGGTTTGATGCAACAAGGAACACAAAAAATGGATTTTATGCAAATATCTATATATAACTCAACTAGGTGACTCCACATACCAAGTTTTATTGATTTATGTTCATAATTTAAGGGAGATGTAAAATTTTTTTCAACATAAGAATAACATCGGGGCTGAGTTGGCAAGTTTGCTGCTACGAGAAAACACAATAAGAATAAGTATATAATAATTAAGTAACAAATCTATACTAATATTATAAAGAGGTAAAGTTTGTTTTTTTGTTTGTTGGTATGTATTGGATAATCTCTGGAACTACTGAACCGATTGAAAATAATAGTTTTACTAATAAAAAGCTACACTATCATGAGTAATATAGGCTATGCTATAATTAATTTCGATAAAAACCTTTTTTTATTTCAATGTTTGTAAATTTAGTCGGAAAAAATTCTTAGGTTATGCCTAGAATGATAAACCAACTAACAAATGTATTTACATTTATTTCCATAGCAACAAATTAAATTAAATAACAGATAATATAGCTATTTGCTCCAATATTTCCATTAACAGCTGATTTCAAAATAAGAAGCAATTATTTTTGTATTTCTAGCTTTTAGGTTAGGGTTTTAAAGTGTAGACCTGAGCCTTGCTGATTCTTTTAACTATTATTATAACTGCTGTTATAAAATATAAGAAATAATTTAATTTGATCATTTAACATTATTTACCAACTTAGTTTTGCAATTATTATTAATCCTACACCTTCATTATAAATAAAACATAACATATGTTTTTAGACGGTTTCATTTTGGGTTGGCATGCGGAGCACGCAGGGGTCTCTCCTAGTTAATAAATAATTTTAAACAAGAATAGTTGTCTGCTTTGTTTTCAAAAACAAAGTTTACTTTTTTACTCGGCTGTTATATATATATTGAATTCGGTTGCATTGTTGCAAAGTGGGAATACATGGTATTATAAATTAAATAGTCAAACAAGATTAAAAATGGGCGAAAAGTAGTTTTTTTGCCAATTGCAAATTTATAACTTACAACTGAGTAAATTCAGGACTATGTACTTTTTTCATGGATTTGTCTATGAAATTGTAATTGAAAATTCCCTGAGTTTACAGGTCTGGTCTGTTGCGACGGAGAAAAATACTTATTGGTATTTGGTCATAGATAAAAAAGACGCCACAAACTTTAATTAAAAACATTACGCTTATGATTTAAAGGGAAAATTATCAAACGATGTAGGCTATTGTCTTTCTTTAAACTTATCTTAACATATAAAAAAGATTAGTCTTGGTGATCTTACCTCTCCTTATCTTTCACAGGAAATCTAAAGAAATGTAAAATCACTTAAAAACAAAGTACTAATAATAACTTAATTTAATTGAATTACTTATTCTAAATTATATTAACAGGGAAACACATAGCTGGTGTCAAACGACGAGTAACTAGGAAACAGTGGAAGGGTCCGTTGTTGACAGGGGTAGTGAATGAAAGTTGCACATGTTTGTTTTGCGGCGGAGGAAGTGAGAGAGAAATATTTTTTGTACAGTCCGGATCAAAAGGGTCTGGTACAGTCAAGCTTTGCTGCTAGCGCTCCTGTTGGTGAGTCGCCCAACTATTGTCTTCGAATCTCTGAAAAGCGTAGACTTTTTCCCTATACCCCTGTGCTTCTTTCTTATAGTATTCTGTATTCATTGGTTCTAGTAAACACACGTTAGGTTTGAAATACTTTTTATTTGCAAGGTGATGTCTAAATAAAACGGTTTTTAGAACTTAAAAATAGACGGTCAACAATAGGCCTAATTTTGCAAAAAAAGTATAATTTAAATTTTTGCTTTTCCGGGAGACTTAAATGTTACACGGCAGTATACATTTTTTTCGGCTGTTAATTAACATTATTAACTTAATATTTTTGTACTTGAAAACCAAAATTTGCTTTGTATTTATTTAAAAAAATTTTTTAATCTATATGTTTTTGACAAAATATCTAACTTTAGGCCTATTTCGGGAGACCTAAATATTTTTCAATTCGAATATTATTATTTTTTTTTTGGTAAATATGTGACCATAGTGACAACTTTTTATCTACCTACTTGAAATTGTAAATTTTAAAAAAAGTTTTTCGTGATACCGACGCCCTACAATTCATCCATAAAAAATACTCATTTACTGTTTTTCAACATAAACGTACGAATACATATTTTTATGACTATCAATTTTACAATTTCTCAAGTTCCTAATTCATTACCTTAGTACCTTAGCAATCAGCTTAGCAAATTTAGAACCAGTTAATTATTTTCACAACCAACAACTTTTTTAGGTTTGGTTAGTAAAATTAAAATAAACACAATGAAAAAAACTTACTGTATTACTATAGTTCAAACATCTACATTACTATAGTTGTTAGGCCCTACATGTTATAAATAAAACACCTACTGTACTTTCAAACAAAAGCTTAAACTATTTTAGGTTAGTCCTATGCTGAACCAACACACTTTCCTTAAAGTATTTACATTTATTACCATAACAAACAACTTCACAAATTTAGACTCAGCTAATTATTCTTCACAACCAACAGTGTTTTTAGGTTAGGTAATAGCAAACACAAACAACGAAAATGGCTTACCAGTACTGTATTATAATTCAAATACCTATCACTATTAAAATTATGCTAATCTTGACTAGATCTAAATATTTAAATTTGATCAGTTTGAAATATTGCTTTATTGAATCATATTTAGGACATATTTCATAACTTGAAAATTGCCACTCTTTTAAATAAAAATAAAAAACCTCTGCCCTAATCAAAATCATTCCCGTGAAAATATAGTATACAATAATCTATTTGCATTTGCTTTGCCGAGTTGTTGGTGAGCGAACTTTTAAGGTTAACAATTAATTACCTTTGTAGTGAGTCGTCGCGGGGGTTGGTGAGCGAAGCGAGTAGGGCTCGAAGTCCTCTAGTGTTTTAATTTCATGATTTTGGTATCCAAGTCACTTCATAAAATGAAATAAATACAGGAAATTACAATAGTATTTTACCTGATTGAGTGTATCATAGACAATAAGATGGTGTACACCAACCGGCTCAATCCGTATCGCACTAAAAATTATGTGTTGGGAAGTGTTGTGTACTTTGTGTTTTTAATGTGTTTGTGTGTGTGTATATGACGACCTGAACAGTGATGAATATATTTTATACTTGATAATGAGACTACGGTCTTGAAACGCGTCGTAAGTAGGACAACTTAAGAAGTTACAAGACGGACTAACAATCAGGTAAATAAAATACTATTGTAATTTCCTGTATTTATTTCATTCCTCTAGTGTGTTATAGCTTTGATTATATTATAAGGTAGGCCTAATAAAGATTCAAAATTCTTTAATTTGTAGCTTCGCTAATATCAATTTGTTTTTCGTATATGACAGGGAGCAGCACCCTACAAAACAATAAATCAACATTTTGTCTGCAGTGATGTACTCTAAAATACTGAGAAAATGATTAGCAGTTAATAATTTGAATGTAGGTACAAATTATTATGGGGATGGACTCTGCTGGTTCGAATATTTTTTCAAACTGACGGAATAGAGCGTTTCACATTAGAGAAACTATATAATCAAACATGTATACCATTTTTTACACTTCAAAAATGTCGACAAATAGTTTTGAATTTTAACTTACCAGGCGGCAGCACCTTAAAGGATAGAAAGATTTTTTTCATAAAGATGAATTATAGGTAAATTTAGTGCAGTTTACTATTCTGTTTTGGAGTGATTTTTAACAGTGAGGCAGGACAAATTTGTCATTTTCTAAAAAAAAGTGTGCCACCTCACTGAGGAATTCTCGGTAACTAATTTTGCAGATTTATTTACAATATTTTTTACTGCCAAATGTTGGAACCACGGATACTAGAAAACATTCTAGAATGTATTCTAGTATCCGTGGTTGGAACCATGCAGTGGCGGATTCAGGGCATCATTTTGGGAGGGGAACTTTCTGGGGGGAGGGGGTAGAGGATATGTAGTTCGAAATTATCAAACTAAAAATAACCAATTTGGGAGCATTTTCATGTTCAAAGTTTCCTTCAGTATTTTATGTTTTTTACAAGATTTTTTAAATCTTACTATTCAGATTTTGTATAATAGTTGAATAGTAAACCTTTTAATTATTTGAACAGAACTACAGATGTTTAAAGAGTAGACCACTAATAGAAAATGTTTACAACTTTGACTTCAAAGAAACAAGCTTGATACTAATTATATATGAACAGGTGACTGTTTAGCTTAAAATAACAACATTTGAAGTTAAATTTATATTGAGTGTAATTTGGCCTAACTCTATAGAGAAAGTATTTGGTTTCCTCCTGATTTTTCGAATCTTACAATCACTTGGTTGGGTTCAATAGGTAGGCTACATCGTGGTGTATACATAAGAGAGCCAATCCTCTTACACCACCAACCTTTTCTGAACCATGGTAGTTATTGTCCACTACTATGCCTTGAGGGCCATGTTATACGGGCGCTGTCAGCGCCGCGTTAATAACGCTGAAAACCAGGCGTTAAATCCCCAAGTTATGACGTTGAAAGCGGGTCGTAACGCGTCGTCAACGTGGTGTCGCTCACTTTCAAGATGGACAACATTCAGTTAGGCTGTCTAGGTGTATTAAAAATAGTATACAAATTTGAGGAATTGTGTAGGAGGAAGGGTGAACGATAGGGCATTGTCTCACCAACCTCATTCCAGCATTTAGCTTTCAATTATTTATTGCTATAATCCTTTGACTTAACGTCATAAAGAGGTGGCTGCTGTTCGATAACGTAAATAATTTGTTCAGAGTCAAACATTTTGTCACTTTGAAGTACACAATAACCACTTTGAAATAAATAATAATAACTAGAACCAGGACAAAATCGTTACTTCTGACTATTGTGGCCTCCTATCTGGTCTGCGCTGCGAGTGCGCGTTGACAACGCTCCGTATAATTCGGTCAGCGTTTATAGCGCTCGTATAAATAACATGGACCACTGAAGTTCCATTTATCCAATAAACCGACGTTTACGTGACGTTGAAAACGCGACGCTAACAGCGCTCGTATAACACGGCCTAAGGAAGAAATGAAATTTCCGCACTTGCTCTGCAGACTGGCAAGGTACACAGAACTTGAATAAGCGTGTGGTTGATGGAGAAAACATCTTTGTCACAAATATTTAGTATTGCTCGGTAAAAAAAACATGAATTTAATGTAAGATAGAAAGTTGCTTAGTCCTACATTGATTATTGTTGATAATTTTGGCATGGACTCCTTTCGATATTCTTGCAAAGAATTATACTCTGTACAACAGAACAGACAGTACTCTGTCGGAAGCGCGAGTAAAAACGAATATATCAAAGACTTGTATTAAAAAATTTGGAAAACGGTTGACTCTAAAGGCCATCCCTGTAACTTCCCGCTAAGTTTAATTACAAAGCAGTTGAAATTTTTTATTATATTAAAATATTACTTATAATTTATATTTTTATAATAATATATAAAAAGTTTTCAATTTTAATAGTAGAAACCAATCGGTAATGTTCGGGATTATATAATGCAATTTATATTATATCCCAACGACACTATAACATTTAAAGCTCTTAATTTCTTCTAAGTCCGATTCGGATTTACTCGGGAACGATCGGTAATGTTCGGGTTGTTATAATGCAATTTATACTATAACAACGACACTATACTATGCAACGACACTATAACACCTTGTATCTGATACAAGGTTGATGACGGATGTTAAACTTATATACTTCACAAGATAGTTCCTTCTTAACAGAGTCGACGTAGCCTAACCGCTAACGTTGTGAAATCGGGTCATGGTGATACCCAGTTCGACTCTCGGAGACACCCAAACTTTTTTCAAAGCAAATAATTAAATAAAATTTAATATTAATTATTACAAAACAAGATGGCTGCAAAAAAAAAAAGATGGCGGCCCAAAATTCCCCAAAATCAAAAATCAAAAATTCCCAAAATCTTCAAAAATTCCCAAAAATCAAAAATCTTCAAAAATCCGAAAATCCAAAAAATCAAAAATCTTCAAAAATAAAAAATCCAAAAAATGTTAGGTTAGGTTAGGACCCCCAAAATTAAATCCAGAATCCCTCCAAAAAAAGGGAAAGAATCGACAACAAAAATTTTTCTGATGAAAAATTTTGGAGAAATTGAGAAAAAACACTTTTTTTTATTTTCTTTCGTTCACGATATCTCACGAACGAATTAACCGATTTTGACCGGACTGGTAGCGGTCGACGTCGCTTTTCAAGGTTAAAAGCTGATAAGATTTTGGAATTGATCGGTAAAGCCGTTTAAAAGTTATCCCAAAAAAACCTGATTTGAAAAAATTTTATTTCTTAGTTTTTTTCGAAATTTCTCAGAACCTACCGGTCCGAATTAGTTGAAATTTTCAGGAAATCTAAGTTTGATGGAACTCTTTAGAACGCCGTTTGGTAGGATCCAATCGGTTAAGCCGTTCAAAAGTTATAAGCGGGTCACATACTTACATACACACACACATACACACAGACAGGGTGACCCCTCTCGGGAGTGGTCAGGGAAGATTCCTAGGACCTCAAAACGTCGAGATCTGATGAATACTCGATTTTAGAAAAACGGGGTGAAACCAATAACTTCCCGATTTTAGAAAATTTTCAATTTTCTTAGCGGGAAGTTAAAAAAGTGATTACATTGTAATTCTCAAAGCAACACTGTATTATTGTATTGTACTGCAATAAATTCTCTTTTAGCCTATCTCTACATCTTTGAAAATATTTTTTAGATAACATAATTAATTATGCGTATATTCTCAATTTTGTAAAAAGAATAATACAGATTATCAATTTCAAAAAATTATGCCTACTGCACGGATTGTTGATGCATAATTCCGAGAACAATAGTCTTAAGCTGGCCATTAGACCCTACTCGCGCCGCGCTGTCGCGTCGCGTCGTCTGGCCGTTTTACCGCAAAGCTTCAGCATATAATATTAGTACAGACTGATAAAACAAGGACTTGAGTTCAAAATATCGGGTTGGTTGCAATTCAATATTTTTGTGACTTTTAGATGTAATGTGATTGTAATATGTACCTAAGAAATTTGCCATCAAAATGTATACCTGGCTTCCTATTTTTTTCTTTGAGGTTTGGCGGGGGAACGTTCCCCCAGTTCCCCCCACCCCCCCGTGGATCCGCACTGGAACCATGTTGGTAGTCAAAAGTTTCGATCTGTCTCGTAATGTGCTTGCTACATAGATACTTTTAAATGTACTACAGTATACAGTATTGAGTTAAAACTTAAAAGTGTCAGATCAGTGCTGCCATCTGGGGACTTATAAATGTATTAAAGCAAATAGCTGATAAACAAATAAAAGAGCACTGTGGCGAAAAAATCACACTAATTTGAATAAAAAACCCGGAACCACAAAACAAGGAACAAAACAATAACTAAACAACTAAATTGTAAGTTATGTTTAATACGCTTCCCTTATGTACATTTCGATGACATGGTCATCATCCTCAGAGTGTTTTAACATCTAGTAGTACCTCTGAGGATGATGATAAATCAAATATTGTATAACGAGTAGATAGAATACAGTGTGTCCAAGTGGTCTTTTTTTCCTATTGATCGGCAGCCATGTTTAACCCAAATTCTTATCTATTTATATTCTATTTGTTATCTTTTTGCACGAAATAAAAGAATACACTTTTTAAGAAGAAACACAATTTTTATTATTTAATTTCAATATAAATATCAAACTGTAATAATTAAATCACATGTTTTCCGAAAAAACGGAAAAAAACAAAGAGATAATAATTTCTCTTATAAAGAGATACAACGCTATTCTTTACATTATACTTCTGAGCAGATGACATTATATTATTTAGGTTAAACATGGCGGCACTGTAAAATATTATTGAATCTCAATAATGAAGTTAGATGTTTCAGACCAGTTCCGTTACGTGCTGCACTCTTTACCCTGTTAGTTGAATTTTATAATATTGTCTATTGACAGAAGTTGTCATTTTAGATTTATAAATTAGTTAATTTTAAGTTGTATTTTCTAAAAACCTAAATAACGTTTGAACTTACTTTTTATTGCTGTGAAGTTGTTTCCTATAAAGAAAATATGCCTACATAGATTGAATTTACTGATTATCAAGTACATTAAATACAGTTATATTGTTTTATGTGTCCATACTGTTTTTTATAGGTTAATGCCTGCCGTACTTTGTCTTTTTATAACCTAATTTTGTTTTAGAATATTTTGTTTGACATTACTTTAAAAATAGTGGGACATTTTCTATTATTATATTTTGTGAATTAGATAAACTAATTATTATTGATCTTAAGTATGTTTTCCGGGATATAAGCTAGAGAAAATAGGCGTCTTATGCAATTTATAAAATGGTAATGTAGGCAAAATAGTATATTTCGCACCTAGGGCCGAAAATGAGGTTTTGCAGGCTTGAGATTGTGTTTCAAGTTCGAGACGGAGTCGAGAACTTGAAACGATCGAGAGCTGCAAAACCCTTTCGGCCGTGGTGCGAACTCTATTTTTCACCACACTACACAATAAAACACTATATAAAATTAAAAAAAGAATATTTATTTAGCACACATGAAAATGAAACTTTGAGGTTATAAACTAGCTAGCTATGGAAAGTACAGTTTTACCTCAGTGTAGTTTGAAAACAGCTAAACATTTAAAAACAAATCTTAACTTATATTTTAATCAGAAAAGAGCTACTTTCGGCCTCCAAATGACGTTCCGAAAATAGCTGAAAACATCGGGGTGGTGAAAAAAATATTTCAAGGCAATAAACCTAATTTTTGAAGTGTAATTTTCTATAGTTGCACCACATCCAAAAATGTTTTATACATGTTTATATAGCAGAGTATATAGTTTTCTTGTTGCTGGGGGTGAATCGGATTTTACCGTCACGCTCTATTAAACAACCGCCACGCATCACATCACGCTCTAATGTGAAATCCTCTATTCCGTCAGTTTGAAAAAAATTTGGGCTTGCCGAGGATTCGAATCAGCAGAGTCCATTCCCACAGACTAGCGCTTTAGCCGGTTAGGCTGCAATCGCATTGCTAATTTAATATATTTGAGTTGGGTATATAAGTGTAACAGATTGTCCTAAATCATAGAGATCAGGACACGGACGACAACACAACACAGCAAGACCCGGGATAGTGCCTTGTTCTGAGCTTCTCGAGAGACATCCAGTTAGGTTTTGGACGGGCCTTGAAGTTCTGAGGATGGTTTATCACGGGGAGCGCTACACATCATACTAATGGACGAAGGGCCTACACTCATCGTTGCCTTCATTGGGGAGTTCTCCTGTTGTACCTGATGTCGGTTATTGCGGGCAGAGACGTCATCTAGAACAATCCACGTTTCTTCGATGGACGATCACTACACAACGCCGGCGGACTCTTTCTTCCAGTCTCTTCCAGCGATTTCTTTAGCGCTAATCGATTTTACTATCTGTTTCAGTCAACTCTTCACTTCCGTACTCGAGACGAGCCTTCATCGCAGCGCCAGGATCCCTCTGCCAGTGATGTTTAGGTACTGGTCAAGGTGTTCTTTCACTGGTCTCGGGGAACAATTTGCTCACTGTTTCTGTTTCAGCCTGACTTCTTCACTCGTGCTTGGGATCGTGCCTTCATCGGAGCTCCAGGACCCCCACCATGCTAGTGATGTTTTAGGCCTGGGTCTTTTGTCGATGGCCGGTCTCGAGTAGCGATTTCTTCCTGCATGCCGCTAATAACTATTTGTTTGTTCCTTTCCAATTGTTTTTGTTTATTGAGATTGGATGATTTTTAGTGGGTGAAATATTCAATACAAGACAAGTCAGACGACACAATAGTGCCAAAAGCCACTTGCTCGGAGCGGCGCGATGAGGGTTAAAAGAATACAAGCCATAAAACTTTAAATACAGTATGTTTAAATCATGGATAATATGTACAAGACTAAAAATACAAAACTTTCTCGCTTTCAATATTTGTTACCTTTACATTTACTTTATATAAACATTTTTATGAAACAAACACCTATTTATTTACATTATGGTAGTTTTCTCTAAAAGAATAAAGTACTCTAAGAGATAAGTTTTAGAGTTGTACTACTCTAAGAGAGTAAAAGTATAAAACTAATGTATACAAATAGGTAAAATTATAAGACAAGTGAGATGCAGTCTGTTACAGAGTTCTATCTTTCTGAAATTTGTGAACCTAGTTTTCGTGGAGTTTGACTTTCAAGTCAGATTTCTAGAGGAATTAAAATAGAGAACATGCCCCTCACCCTCAAGCCAGACTCATTCGTAGATTGAGTACAGTAGTTATACTTCTTTGCCAAATTTTTCTTAAATTTTCATTAATATTTATAATATGTATATAATATGTAATTGAAGTTCTATTTTGACTTCATTAAATTGTTAATATTATTTCTAATTAATCTATTCATCTGTTATGAAATATTTTATACTATCAGTAATCACTCATTGAAAACGTTTCGACTTAGTATACTTCAATATTTAATATATGACTCATTTATTTTTTTAAATTATAACTTAACCCTCCGCCAAAAAAAAAAGTAACTTCTTACTGCTTTTTTTTGGTCTAAGAATGACTTTAAAACTCCCTTTTTCCTATTAAGTTATTATTATTTTAAAATTTGAATTTAGCTAATTATTATTATCTCCTGTTAGCTATTAGGCTTAGCCTATTTGGTTTTTTGAATTTATTTAAAACTTAAAAGTTTTCTATTTTTGGGCTTACTTTTTGTTCTGTAATTTCTGAACTAATGACTCTACTAAATTTCTTTGAATACCTTTTGAATTCGTTTCTCTTTCTAACTAACTAAAATTATTTACAAAATTTACAATTATAAAATTTAACATTGGTATAGATTACCTTGGCAACAGATAGACGCGGACAAACTCTTGCAATCTTCGACAAGAATTTTCATGTCCTATCTTATCGATTAACATTTTTCAGATCTCTCCTGGCTGCTATTATTACAATTAATAAAAACTTTTATAATTTCCTTAATAACTTTTAAAATATGAAAATTTTGTCAAATACAATTTTTTTCTTTTAATTTTGTCTTGTTTTGCTGATTCTGATACATTCTTTCAAAATTTGAATTTATGAAAATTATTTTCCTATGCTTTAATTAGCTAGTCTAATTAGCGCCTTGCAACATGCTAATTACCCGTTGCAATGAGTAGACCCCGAATAGTCACCCGTTGCAATCTCCCGAATAGTTGGTTGAAACCCTAAAACGTACAAATTTAGTAACAACCTATTTATTTTTTTACATGATCTTATAATCTATCAATAATTATTGTAGCCTTTAAAGCGCTCATTAATACCTTTGGAATAATACTTTTTAGAAACCTTAAAACATATATAGGAAAATCTAAACTTATTTTTGTAAATTCGCCCAACTCACGTCAGCGGTTTAGCTGCGTGTTCTAATTATTTAATAGTAAAACAAACTATTGTTTTTATAATTTTGTGATATGTAGTCTTCAAGATATTTTCAGTAAATGTTTGCTAAAAACTCCATTCGCCTTATATTTGTATAATTACTGCAGCTAAAATAATAGAGTTAAAGAAAGCATATTCACTTTACTTTATAGCAAATCCAAATTTTTTAAACGTAATGAACATTTTTTCCATATAATTCATATGGTGTATGATGATACTGTGAATCGTCACTTATTTTAACTGGCCCCTAATAACCACTGATTGTTACTGGTTAGATGTTTAGTGGGGATCCGTGCGGTAAAAATATTTGGTACTTTTGCCAAAAGTCTTTATACAAATTACTAAACTAAATTACATGCAGCTTTTCGTGTTTGTTTAAAAGTTAATAATTCCTGCTTATATAAAGCCGAACGTTCTGCCTAAAATATAGGCTTCGTCGGATAAGTTCAATTATTTAGCTTACAAAATTGTGTGAGTAGCGAGCACTGGATGATGTGGTAAGCTATTTCCTGGTAATAGTGTTAGACTTACATGAACACAGTTTCAAACTGAACAAAGTTTTGCATAATTTTATCTCTGAGTGACGCACGTTTAAATTTAGTGACGTCTTTGGAGCGTAGAAAGTGTCTAGAACTACTGAAAACGAAATCTTAGTATTTGCATAAAACAGAAGCTAACCTTTTTCGGCCTGATTCATATATCTTGTTGATCGAAGAATCACTTTCTCTAATATTTTAAAGTTTGAAAGTAGTTTTAAATTAGATGCTAGTTCCAAATGATTGGGTCTGTGCGTTGTAAGTTATTTTAATTAATTAACTTGTCAACAGAAAATATAATACTATTTTCTCCAGAATTTATTGGCAGGTTTATTTGAGGTAAGGCCTATGTCTCGGCGTGCGTAGCATATTTCAAACAAGAAGAACTAGATATTGATCGAATTTCACCAAAACTAGTCGTACCAATGAGTTTGGTTTGTAGTACTGTTATGATATTTACTTTCGATTTGTTCAACAGATCCTGCGAACCTGTAGTAGAACTATCGTTAGTGTCAGATAACTAAAAGTGGAAATTTCCGTTAGACTCACCTTCTGCATTTCTAATCAAAAAGAGAAATGTTGGGAGGTGTTCAACAGAGCAAGAATACGAACTAGGTATAGTATGTATAGAGTTATTTATGTTTATTGATTCAGTTTTGATAAATCTCAGAATTTCGGTAGTTGTTCAACAAATAGAACTACTGCAGTTTTTCACATCACAGCAGCGGGTACTTATAAATAAACAAAAGTTTATTCATTCGTGTTAAGCTATTACACCATATGAGGTCGGCGTTTGAGAAAAATATTTAAACAGACGCGGTGCTTGAAATAGTAATTTTTGTCTCAAGAGAGGAATTTATCACTTTGTCGCCCAAAAGGAAATGTTACCGCACGAGTGCAGCTAGGGCAGTAATTTTCTTGAGGGCGAGTAAGATACTTTCTTCCCGTAAACACATTTTACCTCCAGCTACAGTTTTAGTAAATAATTTGCATTTTACTATGGAAGAAACTTTATTGAACAATTTAAATTCATATTTACAAAAACAATTGAGGTTATGCCAAGAATTTACAAGCACGGAAGTTCATTGTTGTTTCAGCTGTTGTTTTACTAACAAATGATATAGCGGGAGGAAAATTGCCCATATAAAAAGAATTGAGTATACTTTCCAACACGCCTATAAGCGGGTGATAAAGTAAACTCAATGTATTTTATAAGGGCACTTTCCGCCTCCGGGCGATAAGTTCTTTAATGAGACAGAAAAGACGTCTTAAAGTAGTAGCAGGAGGAAAATTAAATTTTGACAACCCATTTTTTAAAGTCATTAGTACTAAAAGTGTTTTTATATAAAAAATTTCGTTCTTACTGTTTTATTATGCCAAGCCACGGAGAAAACATTTAAACTGGGATTATATCTGTATAGTTGTAATTAAAAAAAAAATTGTTGGCATAGTTATTATATGTTTACGAAATACTGTATGTTTTATTTTAAATCAATAGAATAATTATAGCATGATCAAAGTTGAAGCTAATGTGTACTTTTTCTTTCACAAATCCCTATATTTTGACAAATTTTTGACTTATTGAAAATATCAAAACCAAATTGAACACATATTTGTTATAATAGTTTGTGCAAACAGGGATGGGGATTGAAAACTAGTTCTACCACTCCTACATACAGGTGCTGATACAGACTAACATTTGGGGGGGAGGAGGGTCATAACTGCAGAATATAATCTTGGGTATGGGCCGTACCAAGGGATCTGGGGGTGGGGGCATGGAAAGTTCTTAAAATTTTTAATAAAATTTGTGAGTTTTTAGACTGTTTGAGTGCTGGATTACCTGCAATATGTAGCTTATAATATACATACATTTTGCTTGTGTTAATTTCATAGAAATCCTATAGAGTAATTAAAACTGCCTTTGTTCATGTCAATGTATTATTTGAATAAATAAATGTGTAAAACAATAATATAAAAGACAAATAACCTTGCAATAGCAATACTCTAGTTAAATGCTTATAGCTCAAAAACTAATTATGTTACCGCCTACCGGGGTGTTCTTTTTTTAAATTTTACTCCTAACAATATTATGAACAAATTATGTTATATACACTTTTTATGTAGATAGCTTAGTTTAGCCGTAATACTTAAACATGTACAGAAAACTGTCACTGCAAAAAAGTAACAAAAAGTAACTTCGACAAATTATACCTTTTTACCCTTCCGCCAAGGGAAAAATTATTTGAACAAAACTTATGGATAATTTAATTGGCTTTCAAATGATGGGTGCAATAAACCTTACCGTTAGTACGATGGCTTCATTGAGAGCGACTACCTAAGTCTTGCAATAAATGAATCAGGAATAGTATATTTTAGATAACTGACTATTTCCTGCACAGCGGATACTATTAATGATTACTGTTATTTTTTTTAAGTCCTTTTTATAAAGTGTTATTTTCTAAAATTTCGTCGGTTTGGTCCGAAGTATTTTTAAATGCATTCCCCTACAGTGTCCACACATAGATGTGCAATTGAACCCAGCTTTACGACAGCTACATTTTGTACCACACAATGTAATATGCAAGATATTAGTAGGAGAAGTTCACTTGGAGCAGGAGGAACTGTCATGGGCTTAGATATAACAGTGTTATTTAATGTGTATTGCCAACCCCACTCTTCTGGTGAAAGTTTAAGACCAAGTTTGAATCTGGTGGTAAACCCTAACAAAATGTTGATGAGCATCATCTAAAGTTGGAGGAAGTTTTGCTAAAAGTGACATTTTTTAGGTTAATTGCTTTTCCTTAAATATCTGGCTTTATCGAGGGTTTTGAACATTGATAAGTTATACATACTTAGAATAAACTGTTCTCCACTTTCTAGACGGAAGCTCATTCAAATCAAAGCTGACTGACACAGAGTACGAACTCTTTGTAACGAAAGGTCTCTTCACTATAAGAAGAAAAGAAGAGTTTTGGTCTGGCATTTGGAGTGACATGTGTATAGAGCAATCATTGATAAAATTGGTAAAATCAATAGGAGGTTTAATGTACGGGAGAGAAATAACTCAGAGTACCTTTTAATACTCAGAGGAAATAATAGTTTAAAAATTATTTTAGTTACATCACCAATGCAATAAATTTTATATACTTATAAACTAACATTTAATGTAATAAACACAAACCGTCGCTAAAGCCAAAGCGGAATATTTTGAGAAAGGCTGAAAAACTCAACAATTCTATGTCTCTTCATCCTAAACTAATCACAGACACAAACTACAGAAATGTGAACGGAACTATAGTTACGCCTGTAAACGTAAAAGCTTTAAAAATAAGTACATAAAGGACGATTATC
>JAGFPH010000188.1:471726-492369 GCA_018207615.1 Philaenus spumarius | reverse complement strand
CCGTTGAGAGATCGGTGGTTCCAGGTGGAAACATTGGTCGATTTGTAAACAACTAATGTTTGCGTATTTTAATTTTGAATGATAAATTTAAATCAAGTTAAATAGTTAAGTTCAAAATAATAACTAAAGTTTGTGTATATTAGTTCTAAATAAACGGTACCAGGAACTGGCATATACTTTCTCACAAACATATTTAAATTATTAAACAGATTCACTGTGACTTCATAATAATTGTAGGTGGGGTAGGAGAGGTGATTTATTAAAGTAGGAGATTAACTAATAAATATTATTATTATTATCTAGAGAAACAACCTTTTGATCGATTTCGAACAAATTTGCACCCAACATGTCAATTAGGGCTGTATAGATGCACGAAAAAGGGTTTTGAAAAATTTAGAAAAACGACCTCCTTTATGGCCAAAAACCCCCAAAAATCAGTTATTATTATTATTATTAGCTAAACTAGAATTTTTAGAAAGATGCTGTTTTTTGCGTATGATAGACTAAAGGTTACAAATAAGCCAAATTTTATCAAAATCTTTAAAGCCGTTTTTTTATTAAAAAAGTAATAACTGATTTTTTGGGGTTTTTTTGCCAAAAAGGGAGTTGTTTTTCAAAATTTTTCAAAACCTTTTTTCGTGCATCTATACAGGCCTATTTGATATGTCTGGTGCAAATTTGTTTGAAATCGATCGAATATTTTTCGCTCTAGGTTTGTATACATACAGACATCCATACAGGCATACAGACAGACATTTTGTAAAAACTACTTTTTTGGACTCAGGTGGTCTCAAAACGGATATTTGTTGGAAATTTTGTTATCTTGTCTTCAGTTCTGGTAAGTTTTAGTAAGTACATCAATTTATCAGCACACCCACATTTAATTTAAACCCTTAAATTGCCCACACATCTCACTCATTCTTTCTCATTCTACCTCGTGTATTCCTCTCTCTAACTCCAACTTACTCCAACACACTCTAACTTACTAGCGAATTTCCATTAGCTATTGCAGTGGCTCCTATGGTGAAACCTAAGGTCGGGAGTGGTCAATGGGCACCGATCATGGTTCCTAGAACACGTTTAGGGGTGTCATTAACATGTTTGTATGTGTATATGTATATAAGTTTTCGCACTCTAACGGCCGCATTTTACATTCGATTTGGTACACACGACGGCCGGGATGTCCTCTGCTAGGGAAGTGAAGCAGTCCAGGCTGCAAAGTCGAGGTGAAAACAGCTGCGAGCGGAAAGACCTTGACCGTACGGATTCGCAACTTTGCATCCCGGCAGACGGCCTTGATTTGATCGATTTTGAGGGAACCAGAAGGGCTATATAAAGTTATGCAAAGGAACAATATGAGCAGAATAATCACCTATATATTTTTTTAGATAAATTCCTAAAAACCATAATTCTAGTACGAATTCTAAATAAATGTTTGCTTCCTGTATTGGATTTTCTTTGCAAAAGTACTCCGACCGACTTAAAAACCACCGTGTGTACCAAATCGGACCTAAAATGCGGCCGTTAGAGTGCGATCATAATAAGTATACATATAAAATATAGTGCTCATTGTCCACATTCGTCTCAACATAAGAGTCACTGCAATAGCTCATCTTTCCTATGGAAATTCGCTAATAAAATACGAAATCAAACATTATAGATGGTGATCAATTGCTTCAAAACAAAACAAACATTACAAATTTATAACTTTAAGTGCTAAGTTTTGTAGACATTATTATGACGATGACAAATACATTTTCCTACAGCTGTTTAACAAAGTGCGTTCTTGCACACTCACAGCAGTGCGCAAACTAAACTACATGTGTTCAGCGTCAAGTTTTACCTCTTTGTTTTACTTTGCGCACTGTGTCGCTTCGCTCGCAGGGTACAAACTCGGCCGTTGGACACGTGGATTTGAATCGGGTACTTTGTGGTATTTTACATTTTAATTGATTTTAGGGGGAACCAATAGAGTTATAAGTTCGTGTACAAAACAAAAATGTGCAGTTAATACCCTATATTACATTTTTTATATAAAATTCTAAAAACAAATTTAATTCTCGCACCAAATGCGGCCGCTAGAGTGCGAACACATATATATACAGCACTTTATAGCAGAATGTCCCATTTTATCAGAGTTTAGAAAGTAATGTTTCCACCTAAAAGTAAACAAGAGTTTGGGGAATTTATTAGTGGTAGGAATCGGTAAACCCTTTGTAAAATTGTTCAGAATGCATGGCAGTACATATGGAATCGTACACAAGAGTTTAATTTTACTTAATGTTTATTTTGTTATTATATAATTGGCTGATTGGGTATAAATGTATGTGTAATGGTGTGTATGCTTACTGTTAATGTGTTATAATGTCAATAAAGATGACATAAACAAAAAAGAAAAGTTTAATTTTACTTAATGGTTATATTTTGTTGTAATCGTCTGTTAGTTTGATTATAATTTGATTGTAATTGATTATAGTTTGATATAATTCGCATATGTTTATTTGTGCGTATGTTTAATATGTTAGAAACAGACGAAAGTAAGATCATTGTTAAAATAAACGCTACCAGAAACTGGCACTTACTTTGTCACAAACATATTTAAATTATTAAACAAATTCATTGTGACTTCATAATTGTATTAAAGTTGGAGGAGGGGACACGTTAGAGTAGGAGAGTAACTAATAAATATTAATATTATTATTATTATTAAAATATTAGATCGATTTCGAACAAATTTGCATCAAACATGTCAATTAGGCCTGTATAGATGCACGAAAAAAGGTTTTGAATTTTTTTGAAAAACAACCCCTTTTTTGGCCAAAACCCCCCAAGAATCAGTTATTATTATTATTACCTAAACGAGAATTTTTAGAAAGATGCGTTTTTTTGCATATGGTAGGGTACATTAACGGCTACAAATAAGAAAAATTTTATCAAAATCGTTAGAGCCGTTTTTGAGAAATTGAGATTTTTCTCCTTTTTGGCCATTTTTGGGGGTAAAATCCCTTAAAAATCAAAAAATTTTAAATGAAATAAAAAGCCTGGAGATATTCCAGAACTACATCTACATACCAAATTTCATCAAAATCGGACCGTTATAAAAATATTGTTGGGGATTAGGGAGCACCAAAACAGATAATTCCACTAAACATTCAAATTTGAAAATTTGGACGAAAACAATACTTTCTCCAAATACTACGTAAGGGGGAGGGGGAGTAAGGTAATGTTTGATTAAAGCAACCCCTCTAGCTGCTCCATAGCACTGCCCAGTATGCTTCAACCAATATCAATTAACTTACCAGTAAATTACCTATCTCAATTCAAAGGAATAGACTGGACATTTTGGAATACATTTTCAGATTAAGATACAGATGGCATGTGCTCGGCTTGACTACTCCTATTAAAGTAGGTTGGTCATAAAGACCGGTTATTGACTTACTTCATTAGTTTTAATTTTATTTAAAAAAAATAATAGACTTACAAATTCCTATTATGTCCACGTAAACTAAACTTTATAGGCCATACCTGTAAAAAAAAAACAAATTTCGTCCAACTGTTGGATAAAACTACAAATACGGTATTCACCTTTTGACCTAATTCTTTGAAAACCAACAAATGTCAACCGGTTCCTGTTCCGAAAGCTTTAATCACTTATGTAACGTTTGCAAAACGGAACTTGCTTGCCAAAAAGCAAGTATTTTTACGATATCCGTCCTACATGCATGCAGCAGGACGGTTCATTGTTATATCATGGAGAAAGTGTGTTGCAATAAACCCGCAACCAGTTGTATATATTTCTCAGCAGTGAACCAGTTGAGTTGAGATCTTCCGGCGGCACTTCCTCGCTAAAACAGTATTTCCTTACGTGAGAGTAGAGATAATGTAATTTCTTTCCCACGCTTGAATTTCAATTGTTATTAGAAATAAATAATAAGTTACAAAAAAGTATATTTCAGTCAACATTTAACTCGATTTGAAAAGAACAACACACTTTTTTCAAGGAAATACACAATAATAAAACTACAGCAGTGTGAGGCTTTTTTATTTTATACTTTTGTTACGGTTGTTCTTTTACAAATTATTGAATAAGCTGGTCGAATGAATGATAACAACTTCAGACTTTGATAAGCACTCTTACACCTTTGTCAACAATTTGTAATGAACACTCATATGTCTTTGTGATGTATGAAATTAAAAACCTTAGTCATTTACATCAAGTCATATTTGTATAAAACTATTTAAAAATAACATTGTTGATCGTAGCGAACGACTGTAGCCAATTCTTATTTTCTGTTCGCCGACATTCATGGATTTAAATAGCTTTAATTTGATGTATCACAAGTCATATGTGACCATTATAAATTTTTGTGTTGGGTTGGTAGGGGATGTAAAATGTAAGTAGGGTTTCTAAGATTTCTCCAGACGGTGAATTACTGTCCCTAAATCAGATTTTTCATATCTATTTCCCCGTCTTTTAAATAGTGCAGGTGGAAAAATCGCCCTGTAAATATGTAAGTATATATAAATTTAAATGATACGGTCCATTTAAAGTTTTGTAGAAAAACTAGCTGACCCGGCAGTGCTTCGCTATTGCATAATTATTTTGGTAAAATAAATGCGACAAATGATGGTTATTTTGTGTGTCATAGGATTTTCTAAACCATGTCATTTATACCACTTCATAGCTGTACACCATTTACATGTCGTCATAGGACCTAGTTCTTCTGTTTTGTCTTTGTGTTAATCGGTGTTGCAGTTGTACTGACATTGATTTTTCAGACCATGGAAGCACCTTCATGGTACTGTACATCTTTTAGACCTGTATTTTTGAACGGCAGCCATTTTGACCTGGGGATTTTGTTGACTGTACTTTTTGGAAGCCTCACGATGCACGGCAGGATTTTTTTAATTGTATCTTTTGACAGACTCCCTATGTGCTTTAGCACGATTAGTACTAGAAAAAACGTTTTTACGTTTTTTCCCACGTTTCTGGGTGGTTTGAATAATGGAGCAATGCTCTGACTCAACAATATCAGATGACAAACACGGTTCTGTCGACGGAGACTGAGAGTTTTGGAGATCATTGTCTGAAAGCTGCCCAATTTTCCGAATATTATCCTCCGCAATTTAAGAGGGAACGGGAGTATCAGGAGTAGAAGGGTTTAGAGGAATGAGAACATCAAAATGATAAGCCCAACTGATGCATCAGTGCCTTGTGGTCAGTGAGTAGGAAAGTGAGGGTAGGGCGGGAGGGGCAAGGTACAGTTATTTATGCCAGGTATCTTGTTTCAAGGCTATATACATTTTAAGAATCGTGATCAGTCTGTAGGCAACAAAATAAAAAAATACAATTTAAAAATATTTTAAACCCTTCAAAAAAATTTCGTAAGACTTATAACCGTACAATATTTTGTTTCATTGGAATATCTATCTCATAAATAGTATATATTGTTTGAGATTTCACCATGTTTAGACAAATCGTTCATTAGATATGATGATAAATATATAGATCGGGGCAGCAAAATATATAGATCCGGGTTTGCAAGGATCGATAGAGAAATCAAAGTTAAAGGTATATTAGCCAAAAATATATATACTATGTATTTCATGGGGATTTTTAGTAACTTTGACCCCCAAACCCACTAAAATTTCGATTTTTTTTTAGAACCTTTCTTAGTTACACCTATTGCCTTAAAAGCTAAATACCAAATTTCGTTCCAATCCGTTTGGTAGTTTTGGAGAAATCGTGATTTAGTAACTTTGATCCCACAAACCCCCCTCCTCCTCCTCTAAGATTGTGAATTTGTTTTAACCCTTTCTTAGCCAGCACCTACGCCAATAGAAGAAGCTACGTACCAAATTTCATTCCAATCCGTTCAGTAGTTTTAGATAAATCTTGATTTAGTACCTCAAACCCCCATAAAATTTCGAATTTTTGGAAACCCTTTCTTAGTGAGCACCTATGGCCCTAGAGGAAGCTACATACCAAATTTCGTTCCAATCCGTTCAGTAGTTTTTGAGATTTCGTGATGAGTCAGTGAGTGAGTGGTATTTGGCTTTTATATATATAGATATTGAAATTTACAAAATAATTTCGAAGAAATGTAAGATTCTAAATGCATAGCTCAGAAGATTGCATAGGTTTATTGTTGGTATAATAATCTCGGTTAACACCTCTCACCTCAGAGTGAAGCGGAAATTCAAGCCTACCGAGGGTCAGCACGGACGACTGGTTTCCGCTCTACTCCGACTTGAATTTTAGTTTTTTATATTAGCGTTATGCAAACTTTTTTATAACAAGAAATATAAAAATAAATCACATAAAGTTGTGTATCACGATCGTCTGTTTATTTTGATACCAAATTTGAAGTAAATCGGTAAATGTTGAGTAATTAAAAACACCTTCAATAGTTCTTAGTTACATTAAAAGCTATGCCATTTAATTACTGAGTTGAATTTTACTATAACATGTGGCTAGTTTACGGGGGCATTTCCATTAGCTGCGATTTCCTTCTTTGAAATAATTGGAACCTGTCTAGACTTTTTGTTCAGGAATAAGCCTTGCTGGTTAACCTCGTAGGATCGTAAAAAATATACATTGTATTTCCCATTATTTACCATTTTAGCTTTGAGACGTTATGTCTCAAACAATTTTATTAAGAAGAAACTATAAAATGCGCAAGAAGAAATGGGCTAGAGGTGCGAAGCACGCAGGGGTCCTCCTCCCTAGTAGTAGGCCTAAATATTCCCAGATTTTTAGAAGTTCTCTTTGCTGAAAGAAATATTTTCGTTTGACAATAATTTTTGAGATAGACTTTTGTAAAAGTTTAAGTTATACCATATACTCTTTTTGTATATTTTCAAAGCTAGGCTTGATGGATAAATACAATTTTCAATGTGTATTAAACAATTTCAATTGAGTTAGTCTGTATTTCATCTACAAATTTTGAAAATAAATGAATTCCTATACCTCAGTGTCCGCAGGTACAGGTCCTCCCACACCCGAGTGTGATCAGCTGCTTTCAGTACTTGAAGCATGGACTAAACAAACAAAAAGCACCAGAAGGAATGACACGGAAGGATTCGGTTACACCACAAACCGGTTTGCTTTTGTTTTGAGACGCATTAAAATAGAAAATGAAAGTAAAGAGACCTTTTGTTACTTGTCTTTTCTACGTAACTGCAATAAAAGACGAGCGAACAATTGCGCTGAAGGAATAAATCAAATCGTTTGGTTGACTGACACAGACTCACGGGGCGGGGAAAGTTCATGAATATTGTTGTAGCTGATTTTGCCGACAGCTTTCAATTCGAACTAATAGAGAACTTTTTGTTTCCTGATGAAGACATGAAGTGGAGTTTCAGTCTATTTTACGAAACAAGTTGTAGAGGAACGTCTTGGTACTTGCCCCGCCTCGCCTTATTATACAACTTTTACATTAAATTCCTTAATTCAAGTAAACATACACTAGTTTCATTTAAGCCTGCAGAGTGCTTGAAGAAAGGAGGCAATCGCTAAAAAACACGGGACGAAGGTTCAGATATTTTTCAAAGATTTTCATTAGACGTTTTAAAAATGACGACCAGCTGGATAATTAGAGTATTCAAATCTCTTTAGCTAAGATATTTTCTTGTAGCCAATCTTTGCTTTATTAATTTACACCGCAATGAAAAAAGATCCCCTAAACTTGTGCGTGATGTCGTAGCTGTTTCGTTTTAGTACAATTTAATACAGTATTTCGAACATTTTTATGCTGCTCCCTTGAAGGTTGACGGTTAAAAATTTGAGTTACAAAAAAAAAGGAAAATAGAATTTAATCTTCAGAAAGCATGTTTAAAATCTCCCTTTGTATTTATTTTACATTATTTTGATTCAGGGACTTTTAATTACTCTGTATATAAATTATGATTTAAATACAGAGGTTGTATATTTCTGTTAAGATTTTGATTCTGTATTTCATGTATTAATTTAATATATGATTTTATGTACATTAATGTACCTATAATTCTTAGAATGGGCTATGTATGAAAATGAAATGAAATATATATATACAGAGTAGTTGCTCTTTTTTGGTAAGCGATACCCTAACGTTGTCCCAGTTATTCAAAATTACTGGGTGCCAGCTTATACAAATGTATATCGTTTGACGATATATTTTAGTACAAAAAATTAGCAGTTAAAATCCTAGCTGCCCCTAAAAACTGCACAAATTGCTGCCTTTAAATTATAACAGTGATAAGCTATTACTTTGATTAAAATCGAAGTACAGATAACATTTCTGGAGAGATTGGTAAAATTATTCACATTTCCTTAGTTAAGGAAATCGTCTATAATTTCAAAATAATTCGACCACGCAGCTGAACCGCTGCCACGAGTTGAGCGAATTTCCAAAATTAAGTTTATATAAATATGTTTTAGGGTTTCAACCAACTATTTGGGAAATAATTGACCTACTCACGAAGGCGCTGAATAGTGTACGAAATGTATTGGTAGAATGTGTTTCCACATCAGCCTCCAGCGCAGGCTCGACCTTGCGGCCTCGGATTGTGGACTGCTTCGCTTCGCTCGCTTCGTGAGTTTGTATCCTGGCCGTCGGCGTCGAATTAGAAGCTGTTAACACGTGGATTGAAACCGATGGTATTTACGTTTTGATCGATTTTGAAAATACCTGACGGACTATACGGATTCGTGTAAAAAAAAATTACAGGTAATCTCCAGTATTTATTTTTTAGATCCCAAAAAAGTTTCATTGGATTGCTTCGCTAACGAATTCGTTCTAGTGAAGAAAATCAACGTGTTTACCAAATTGAAAGTAGAAGGCGGCCGTTAGAGTGCGAACACATTTATATATATACAATTTTTAATAACACTCCAAAACGTGTTCTGGTCGCTGCTCATTGACCACACTCGACCTTCCGTAAGAGTCGCTGAAACAGCTCATCTTTCCAATCAATTTTCGGTAAAAACCATTCACACAATTTAATTAGTTCCTTTCTGAAATGCATACTTCTATAGGCCTACTATAATTTAAGAATAAAACTTTGTTTTTAATAATATAATTTAAAATTGATGTTTTATCAGCTCAGTTGTAGTACTTACAACACCTACAACAATTATTTTTGCTTACTTGCAATTGAGAAAAAATAAACATTAAACGACCAATTAGGAAAAAGCACCACACCAACTTTTCTGTCAGATGTTTCCTGTCTTTACCCGGCCTAATCGTATTCTACCTCACTGCGTCACAGCTGTTCCACCCACTCGGCGGAAACTTACTCGCGGCCTTTATGATCCCATTAATAGTGTAATATTTATTTAACTGGCTGTGCTAAAGGTAAACATCGGATTATGTAAGCTGTGGCAGAGATCAGTGAGAGTGCGGCCATTTGGAATCCGGTCTGAAGAAAGTCCTGTAATTTCTCTAGTCTTTACTCCCCGCGATATCTTTTAGTTGTTAACGCGACAGTCTAGTAGTGCGTGGTGCAGATTTGATCTCTTCGTCGTCGCAAGGTAAAAAGAACTTCATCTGATTGTTAGGTTGGGTTTGAGTTTATTGTGTTGAAACAACTTAGATAAGAATAAAATAATTTAGAACTAGCTTTCATTAGTATTTATTTATTATTACGGTTTATTTATTTTTGCGAAAACTTGGTAAAACTATAGTAGGTTCGTGAGTTAATATTAAAATCATCGTTGATAACAAAATATCCGTTTACACAATTAATTAAAGCGGGTTTTAGCGGAAAACTATTGTAGGCCTAAAATCGCATAATAACTTGTAGTATATATTGGTAATAAATTATAAGCCTAGTCGTTACAATAAAAAATAATAAAAGTAAACAACAAATAAATTACAAAAATTAACAGAAGATACACTGCAACAAAAACTTTTAAACTACATTCAATATATTTGAACACATAGAGGCGCCTGGATAAGGTTAGGTAGGCAAAACTACGTACTTTTTCCAATGCACCACATTCGACGATTTTGTCAAAGCTTGGCTGTACTTACACCATTGCATTTATTTTCAAAAATGGTATTATAAATCTTTAAAACTTTTCTGATGTCAGCTTTATCTTGGCTTTAATGTATAACAAGTTTTAAACTACATGTAAAATGGGTATGTTTTTCTTATAAGAAGTCACTACCAATGTAACAGAAATAAAGTTCATTTTTTAATAAATAAATTTATTTTTGGCCACAGAAGACATTTTAAACTCAAACATAAATATTGAAACCGCCAACTTATCAATATCTACAGGAATTCGTGTTTAGTGGTTTAACCAAAGGGCTAACAACGCCTAAAAGTAAATTTGAAAATATATGGGTTTCATCTGGATTTGAACAGAGGACCAATAGAGTCCGGTGCGCTAACCCCTCAGCTTCGACTAGGAACACTCTTAGAAATTCGGTTTTTAATATTGGCAAATTAGTCGCTTTGATTAAATTACAAGATACCAAAAAAGGATACTGAATAAACATCTTCAGCTTTTAAGCTTTTAAACATCTTTGTTTATTATATGTCTAGGTTTGTGATTGAACGATTATGAAAAGCTAATTTTCTAAAATAAGCAAACTCTATTTTAAAAATTATTTCTGATACATTTTCTACAAAAGCCTTATAAAGTTATTTAAAGAAAATCTGTTTCATTATAGGGTATTTTTTAAATAAATGTTTCTTTATTTTACGTGTGTCGCCTGTAAGCACTTTTTGTGAAACAGATCAAACATGCGCAATGTATAGCGACTGAACGAAATTATAAACCAGTATTGATGCATTTTTGAGAAAAAAAAATAACACCCTGAGACCTACTGGAAGTGGAGCAAAATATTGTTCGAATAACGGGGAAAATAATTTGGAGTCGACAAAATGAAGAAGGGTGGAATGGGGTGAACTTTTAGGGGTTGAAAGTGGTATTTCACGGTTTTTCGCGATTTGCAACGAAAGTTGACCTTCTATCGAAAAAAGTTAAATATTAATGTTGTTGATGATAAAAAGATCTACAACTTTTGTATCCAACATTTTTCCACATAACCGCAAATTTTCCGGAAAAACCCGATTTTTCAGTTTTACATTTTTTTCTCGCGCAAATTTTTTTTTTTTCATGAACATTGGTGGAAATATAACTTATCATGTTTCAAGAAAGCTGTAATGTTTTGTAGCAAAATACAGATTTTTCCTTTTTTATTCGACAAAAATTCCGAAAAAAACTACCTTATTTTCAACTGAAAAGTTTCACCGGTAAAATTCGACTTTTCAAGCTCACCAGCCGCTATTTTTTTCGTTAAAGCGTCTAATTTTAGATTATGTAATAAAAGAGTAGCACCACTATAGAAAAATTTTCCAGAAAACGCGATAAAATAAAAAAACATATTTTCAAAAATCAATCAAACATCTATTTTTTCGGGCATTTTCGGAAGTAACAATATCAACTGCTATAAAGCCTATGAAGTAGGTAAACAATCTTTAAGCAACGTAATTGGAAATAATTTTGGAAGTGTGAAATTTTCAAGAAAGGTTGTCTCTAAAAGCTGCTAGAGCTTCCTTTACGAACCAATATTTGGCTCCTCTTCCAGTAGGTCTCATGGTGTTAATTTTTTCCCCGCTTTTATATTTGTTGGCGTCCATCAGCACTGGTCTATTAGCTAAAGCCTTCGTTTTAACTTAAAACTCCCCTATTTTGACCATAGAGAATTCAGTAAAAATATTTTCAAATCTCAAAAATGCCCCATAAGTGCTTTTTTGGGGGGAGGGGTCGTTTTTGAGAAATTTTCAAATGTAAAGGTGGGTCGAGTGATATCTCATTTTAAAGGTATCTGTTCACTGATCATTTTGGAAAAAAAAGTTTTAACTTATCTTATTGCGTATGTACAGAGTGTCCCAAAACGTCATGAAAGTAGTGCTTTACAGTTAGTTTTATTGTTACCTCATAACATAGCCACATAAACAAAATTTTCATTCTAGATTCACGAGAACATACCCTTCCCAAAAATGTGCTTAAGTTGCCCATTATTTAAAAATTTTCAAATTTTTAAAAATATATTGAATTTTGGAAAAAATAACAGATTAAAAGTCAAAAACTCCAAATAGTAACGTTCGTCATGAAGCACATCATTGAAAAGGTCTTTCAAAAACAAACATTGTTTGTATTTAAAGTTTGGCTTTATCTCTAACCGTTTTAAAATGGAGCCTGGGAAACCTATTTTCCAACACTTTATCGCCTATTACTCAATGACATTTGCCATTTTTGGGTTGGATGGTAGGGGTTTGTTGACACTAGTATAGCCTACTTAATTGTCAAATTAAACTTTTTTATAAAATAATTTTTTCAATTTTTGAATGGAATTGTAAGTTATAAAAATAATGAACACGAAAACGTGTTTTGTGCTATGAAAGCGAAGAATAGCCTTGTTTTGTTTAAAAGACAATTAATTGCAGTTAAAACATAACTATGAAAACTAAAACAGTTATCAATCACTTGCACTCCAACAATAACCTACTATTTATTATGTTTCGGAAGGTTTACAGATGCTCAAACTGGAACCCATTGCTTTAAAAACAAATGTATACTTTGGAATTGAAGCTATGCACAGCTTTCAGTATTTCTTCACCACTAATTGAGTTCACTGCATCTCTAATTCGTTGCATCATGTCTTCTCTCGTTGTTGGTCATACTGTATAACCTAAGTCCTTTAATCTACCATACAAAGAAAAATCCATTCAAGTTAAATCAGGCGATCTTGGTATATAGTTTGTGGGACCACCCTTTCCAACCCATCTTCCAGGATATTGTTCGTCCAGACTTTGTCGCACATTTTGGGCATAGTGAGCTGATGCCCCGTCGTGCATAAACCACATATTTTGATGGTCTCTTCAGGTAATTCTATTACTAAATTAGCCAGAAAGTAATTGTAAGTATCTCCAACTAAGTTAAGGTAGAAAAAAATTTACCAACCACATCAAGTATTTAAAGTCCAATATCTCTGGTTGTCAATCTTTCGCATTGAGTGTGGATTTTCGAATGCCCAACGCCATTCCAGTACATATGCATTGAGATTGTTTAGTCATGAATATCATTGTTTGCATGTTTTTGACCAATTATGAATGAGAACTTCAATTTGTATCTCCTTAAAGTGTCATTGAGTAATAGCCAATAAATAGTATTATAAAATAATTTTCCCAGGCGCCATTTTGAAACGGTTAGAGATAAAGTCAAACTTTAAATACAAAAAATGTTTGTTTTTGAAAGACCTTTTCAATTATGTGTTTCATGACTAATGTTAGGCCTACTATTTGAAGTTTTTGAGTTTTAATCTGTTATTTTTTCCAAAATTTAATGTATTTTTAAAATTTTTAAATGTTTGAATAATGCGCAACTTAAGCACATTTTTGGAAAGGGTATGTTCTCGTGAATCTATAATAAAAAATTGGTTTATGTAGGCTATATTATGTGGTAACAATAAAACTAACTCTAAAACACTACTTTTATGACGTTTTGGAACACCCTGTACATACGCAGTAAGATAAGTTAACTTTTTTTCCAAAATGATCAGTAAACAGATAAATTTAAAATAAGGTATCACTCGACCTACCTTTACATTTGAAAATTTTCCAAAAACGACACATACCCCCAAAAAAGCACTTTTGGGGCATTTTTCAGATTTGAAAATATTTTTACTGAATTCTCTAGGGTTAAAAAAAGGGGGGGGGGGGGGGTTAAGTTGAAACGAAGGCTGTAGCTCATTTCGTTCCGTATATTACAAAATTTGCCCCAACAATGAAACTTTAATAGTTAATGTCCAATAACATAACTTGAAGAAATTATATTGGAATCTCTTACGCAAACCTTGCAAGAGATAAAGTTTAGTTTGTAATTTATTTCTTAACAGCACAGAAGATACGAAACAAATATAAGCAGCAGTTTTCTCAGATTGAGTTTACGTTTCTCACAGCCCAGTCCCAATTTAAAACATTTTGATGATGTCATAGGCGACAAATGTTCTTCACATTCGAATAAGTTTTGAAAAATAATAAAATGGTTACAAACAAATATACACAAAACATTTTCGTTTTCAATTAATATAATGTAGGTTATTTATCTTATTTATAAATATAATAAAAAAAGTATTTAAGACAATCCTCTAGTATCCCGAATAGACTATTGGTTTCTATCGATACCTCATCGTCAGATCCAAGACAATCGACATTTTTGCTAGTCGGCCAATTCCATGACTAACTAAAGGATTGTCTTGACGGAAAAAGGCAATTATTAACCTCATAGAAATAAACAATCCTGGAGGCTACAAACACATTACGTCTAAATTGTCCTTTTTATAACAGCCTAAAATATCCTCTCAACTCCATTGCTAAATAATTCGATGACGCAGTTAAACCGCTGACGTGAGTTAAGTGAATTTCCAAAATTAAGTTTTAGAGTTTCAATAACTATTTGTCTACTAACGAAGGTGCTGAATAGCTGCCTGCATATACGAAATATATTACTGTAGTAGAATTTGTTTGTACCTCGACCTTTCAGCTTCGGATTGGAAGCTGCCTCTACGGTAAAATAAAACACGTGGATTTAAATGTGGAATTTTTATAGTATTTTACGTCTTGGGGAAATTACACGGGCATAAGGTCGTGTAGAAAACAAACTGTGCAGAATAATCTCATAATATATTTATTTTTTAGATAAAACCCCATCAAAGTTTCATTCTAGTACGGAAAATCTCAAAAAAATTTTACTTTGGGCAAAAAACCGTACTTCCAGTTGTTGGATTTTTGGTCAACGAACTCGTCCTAGCGACTTGGAAAACCAACGTGTATTCCCATATTGTAAAATGCGGACGATAGACTGGGAACACACAAATATATATTATATAATTTTGAATGACTCCCCCAAAACGTGCTCTTTGACCACTCCCTACCTTAGGTCTCACCATAAGAGTCACTGCAATAGCTCATCTTCTTCCCTAAACACACGATTAGTCTAGGAAAAAATTGCATAACCAGCAAAAGTGTTATTTTAAACGGGTAAACAGTTTTTCGGTTGCAGTAGTTAGTTTTGTCTGTATACAAATCAAATATGAAAACACACTTCTTCCGTTTGTAATAAATTGTAAAAGTAGCTATTGATAACCGTAGTTTTATATGTAATGGGACATTCCGCGCTACCAATAGTCCAATCAAAACGTCCACTGCTGACAATAACAACCTGCTTAATCACAAAGGCCTAGCAAGGCTGTCACCACTAACTGGTTTGTCTTCTTTTGGCCCGATGATGGATAATAGAGCTTGTAAATATGGTGTAATGAATAAGATATCGATTAAAAAGAGATTATGATTCGATATAAGAAGTTGCCGAGAAACCCTGCAGCTGTAGGCCTAGACTTAAAAAAGTTGTCATTGCAATCCGACTATCGAACTTTCTCACTGGTGTTTTTACTCGGAGAGAAAGTTTAGTTTGAAGTCAAAAAAGTTGGGATTCACGAAATAAATTATTGAGATTTTGTAAGCCTAAATGAATGGACTTAATTCAATTTGCATGAAAAGGTTACAGTAATGCCAGCTGTCTCGTACTTCTTCGGTAGTTGTATGCCTATTTACTATTTCATAACTTAAAAACAAACAGTTATAAATAACAAATGTGGTTTTGAGCTTAGGTTAAAAATAGTGTGCCAATAAGGAAGTAAGGAAGGTTTAGCCAGTGAAACATTATAGACAATTCCCGCGATTCCGGGATTTCTAGTTCTCGTTTTTATTTCTTTTCTTGAGCTTTAACTGCTAAAGATTTTCTTTTAGAGGCATTGTGTTTTATTTAGGTTAATAATGCGTAAGATAGCTAAAAATATCGCGTTATAGAGGGACAACATACAATTTAATATTTACATACTTAAATAACTCAAACTTAACAATGTATCATAAGTTAAGGGTCGGCTCTAGTAAAACAGAAAGCAACCTGCGACTCCAGCGTAGTGGCGGTAGGTTACGCGGACATTGCTCATCCTAAATCCATTTAAAACCCGAAATTATTCAAATAGCGTTTTCAAAAAAATACCAAACTCTTGGGGACAAAATTCTTCATCCGAATGGCTTGATAATTTTTCGCTATAATTAATAGTTACATCGTAAAAAAATATTTAAAGTCACCCTATAGCGGCGGTAGGTTACACGGACATTGCTCAGCCTAAATCCATTTAAAACCCGCAATTGTTCAAATAGCGTTTTTAAAAAAATACCAAACTCTTGGGGACGAAATTCTTCATGCAAATGGCTTGGTACTTTTTCGCTATAACTAATAGTGACAACATAAAAAATTATTAAAAATTAATTTTTTAAATTGTTAATAAATATTAAACAAAACGTTTTTCTTAATTTTGGAAAAGCCATTTGCATGCGTATTGGCCATAGCTTTAAAATGACATATCGTTCATAACTATCCGATCAAAAATAAAGGAAAAATATGGATTTTAATTTAACATTGGTCTTATGGAGTGTCAACCAACATGGCCGACAGCTAGAGCCGACCCTTAACTTAAGTTCCATATCATATTCCAATATTAGAAATAATGAAAACAAACGATGTTAAAACGTCGTGATAGTGATCTCAACCCATGTACCAACACTTCCCACGGTGTCCTACGGTCATTTTTTGTATGTCCTTTATCGCCGCGGGGTTTCATTTGTTTCATCTCATTTTGTAATTCAAGTAATGCTAAGTCAAATATTTTTATGAAATTTACAAAGATAATTTACAGGTATACAGTTCAATTCTTTGATTTATCCTCTACATCTATACAGTGTGTAAATTAAATATCGAAACAAATATGTATTTCTCAAACTAAAATAGGTACAAATATTTTGTTTGTGGCATTGACTCTTAACAAACGTTCCTGATTTTCTGACATAAAAAAAATTTCAACTCCCTAAGGAGGTGGTGGGTAGGGGGTAACTTAAATTTTTTAAATAGCAACCCCTATTGAGTGACCCTCATTTTATAGGTCTTGTCACCCTAAAATCAATGATATAAAGATAATTTAAATCCGTTGTGTTTAAACGAAATAGTGGCCAAAAACTCTACGTTTGCAGTGAAGTCTCTTAATATGAAATTATTACCGTATTTAAATAGCCAAAAACATCAATTATGTTTGAAATAACAATGGTTGTAGTTATTACTCAAGAAATGTTTTAATACATCTTTTAGAAAAGTATCCCGAAGACCAATACGTTTTATGACTAATTTCAAATTTATGAGGCCTTTTTAAGGTGATATTAAAATAAAAAAGACTTTTTAATTATAGGAATTTATAAGTAAAAAGGAGAGACTGAAACAAGAAAACAGAGATTTATTTTATTAATAAATAAAGTAGCTCTGGTTATTTCAGCTCCATGGGAATGCAGTACACAATGTAGATAAGCTGGGTTGGCTGAACAAAGTCCAAACTTGGAAATTTCCAATTACCCTTCCATGTTTGTTCTTGTTTGTGTTTGTTAAGCACATTCTTTGGAAAGTGTTTCATATCTTCATTCTTTTTTAGTTAATTTTGTAGAGAGGTCGGTATTAAATTGCTTCTGTAGTTTTGTTTAACAATGTTTTTTTTAAGTACAAAGCAGAAGATTGACATCCTCATCATTGTTGGTATGGGGACAGAACACGTACGTATCAAGAAACTTGTGAGTTATTTAATGAACTGTACCCTGATCATCAAATAAATCGATCTACAGTAAGTAGTATCTGTACTGAGTTTTTGAAAACAGGGGATGTAGCAAATAAACCTAAAAGTGGTCGACCAAAATCAGTTTTAACAGAAGAGAAGTCATTGGATGTGCTTCTGAGTATTCAAGAAAATCCTCACTCATCTACTCGTCAGCTCAGTAGTAATCTAGGTGTTAGTCACACTTCGGTACATTCAAAATTTTCATCCCTACAAGGTACAGCTAATACATTAATTGAACGAAGACGATTTTGATCGTCGAATTTAATTTTGTGAAGAAATGATGCATCGGTGTATCCAAGATCCGTTATTTAAAACGAAGATAGTATTTTCTGATGAAGCCTCTTTCAGCCTCAACGGACATGTCATAGACAAAACTCGAGATATTGGTCAGATGAGAATCCACATTGGGCTCAAGAATGTCATACACAACATCCTCAGAAAATTAACGTTTGGGCAGGAATAGTTGGATATAAGGTAGTTGGACCTTTTATAATTGAAGGTAATTTAAATGGTGCTCGTTATCTGGACCTGTTGCGTGAATCTATTGTACCCGCTATTTCAAGAGAGTTTCCTCTTGAAGATGAGGAACATGCCGTGGACGAAAGTATTTGGTTTCAGCAAGATGGCGCCCACCTCACTACGCTGTTGATGTAAGGGATTATTTGGACTTGACTTTTCCTGATCAGTGGATAGGTAGAAGAGGTTCCATAGAATGGCCTGCAAGATCTCCCGATTTGTCCCCTTTGGATTATTTTTTATGGGGATATCTCAAGAGTAAAGTGTATGTAAACCGACCAGACAACTTACACGAGCTTTCAGATAGGATTTTAAGGGAAGCGCGGTCAATTGATCAACAGACAATTGGCAAAGTGTTACATGAATTTTACAATCGTTTAGGACTTTGTCAAGTTGCTCTTGGCCATCAATTCGAACATCTGTGAATATTTAAGGAATACTAAAGGTAACTTAGTAATACATCTTACTTTGAGTGTGTTTTACATAGTAAATTAGAATTTTTTTGTATTATTCATGGCTTAATACCATTGTTGTAACAAATAATAATTACAATTCGTTTGTAAAACACCCTTTATTTTCATTATTTTGGGTAATTGCACTGTTTCGTATAACAATTTCGCATTCAATGAATTGTCTTATACTTGTTGTCAAGTTTTTTTTGATTTTGGTAAGAAACAACATAGCATAGATGTTTAATTTTAAAAACCAACTGTATTTTTTTTTACAGAAGAATATGAAAAACCAATAACAACGTAGATTTTATTTTAAACACAAATTTAATAATGGAACACGGAATTCAAATACGGTAATAATAATTAATAATTCCATTTTAAGAGACTTTCACTCTCGGCAAACGTAGAGTTTTTGGCCGATATTTTGTTTAAACTCAACGGATTTAAATTATTTTTATATCATTGATTTTAGGGTGACAAGACCTATAAAATGAGGGGTCACTCAATAGGTTTTGCTATTTAAAAAATTTAAGTTACCCCCTACGCGCCACCCCTTAGGGGATTGAAATTTTTTTATGTCAGAAAATCAGGAACGTTTTTTAAGAGTCAATGCCACAAACAAAATATGTGTACCTATTTTAGTTTGAAAAATACATATTTGTTTCGATACTTAATTTACACACTGTATACGGTATATAAAAGTGAAAACCCACTGACTCACTCATCAAGATTTCTAAAAAACTGCTGAACGGATTGGAACTAAATTTGGTATATAGCTTCCTCTAGCGCCATAGGTGCTCACTAGAAAGGGTTTGAAAAAATTAGAAATTTTATGAGGGTTTGGGGGGATTAAAGTTATTAAATCACGATTTCTTCAAAACTACCGATCGGATTGGAATGAAATTTGGTATGTAGCTTCCTCTAGGGCCATAGGTGCTCACTGAGAAAGGGATTGAAAAAATTCGAAATTTTAGTGGGATTTGGGGGAAATTAAAGTTATTAAATCACGATTTATTCAAAACTACCGATCGGATTGGAATGAAATTTGGTATATAGCTTTCTCTATAGCCATAGGTGCTCACTGAGAAAGGGATTGAAAAAATTCGAATTTTAGGGGGTATTTGGGGGAATGAAAGTTATTAAACCACGTTTTCTTCAAAACTACCAAACGGATTGAAATTAAATTTGGTATGTAGCTTCCTCTAGGGCCATAGGTGCTCACTAAGAAATGGTTAAAATATTTAAATTTTAGGGGGTTCGGGGGAGTAAAAATTACTTAAAATCTCTATAAGAATGAATTGGAATGACATTTGGTATGTAGGTTCCTCTAAGGCCGTAGATGATCGCTAAGAAGGGTTAAAAATATTAATTTTAGTTGGTTCAGGTAGTCAAAATTACTAAATATCCCTATAAGAACGAATTGGAATGAAATTTGGTATGTAGCTTCCTCTAAAGCAGTTTTTTCATGTTAGTAGTTTACAGAAATATAATTTTCAGTGCTTTCCTAAATAGCGTAGTCATTTTTTCATGACCACAGTAGGATACGCACGGGTATTCAAGAACACTTAAAAAGAATACATAAATTTTTTTAAATTTTTTTCCAAAGATTTTTGAGCGTTCAATCATTTTTTGCAAAGCTCAAAAAACTAATTTTTAGGTTGTTTTCCTACAAAAAGAGGGGTTAAAAAAATAAATATTGAAAGGTTACCAACTTTATAAAAGTAGTTAGTTTTTAGTTTTGTTAGTAAGTAACATAATAAATATAGAAATTATTTGTCTTTCTAACCCAAACTGTTAACACATTTTCTGGGGACGTCTCAAGGACAAGTAACAGTTATGTAGTTCTGTAAAAGGGGGTTCTGTTTAAACACTTTAAATTGTTTACTCAGGGTTGTAGGGTGTGGCTGTATTGCATTTTAAAACTTTCCCTTTTCCTTGATAATAAATGTAGAGAG
>JAGFPH010000188.1:383869-454491 GCA_018207615.1 Philaenus spumarius | reverse complement strand
TAAATGAGTTTTACATTTTATTACGTGCTGCTAGGGGTGAAAATGTGGTAACAACCTCTAAAAACAACAAATATACATTTGTATACTTTCCTTAAAGATAGAAAGCTGAAATTTTTACATTTATTTCTTACAAGGTACACATAAAAGATAAACCAGTTGTACATTTGTCACGAGCTGCTAAGGGGTGAAAATGTAATAACAACCCCTAAAAACACTAAATATTAATTGGTATTCTTTCCTTAAAGCTAGACAGCTGAAATTTGGAACTTTAAGCAAATATTTTGGATATAAGCTGATCAAAACTGTTCCGAACTATGAATTCACATATTAAAGATGTATCTGGGTGACTATGTACAAACATCCAGCTAAGACTGTGATTTACCAGTCTGTAAATTTAGCAGTTGAAAAAGAAGATGCTCTTCACTCTGAATTTTTTATTTTATTTAATTTATTCAGCTTACATACCCTGACGAAGACGATTGACGGGCAGCCATCGAACAATAAATACCAAACTAATTGAAAATACATGTAATAATTTACTTTCGTGAAATACAGTAATAGATGAAAGTAAATGAGAGAAAAAAAATTACAATTATGATGCAAAAAAGAAATTTCCTGCAGTGAAGCACAGGTATTCAGCTAATATATTTATTTAAGAATATGTTTTAAAATATAAGAAGTTAAAAATTAAATCAATAAAAGGTTTATGTAAAGAAAATGTAAATACCTGTCTGATTTTATCTGTTCACACCAGACTCTTACAAACATAGTAAGAAAATAATAAGTCATGATTATTTCTTTTGATGATGAAACGAAAGAACTAAAGACAATTTGGAAATTTAGGTCTATAAAACATACCAGTGCTCAGAAATACTAAAAATGTGTATTACAGTATATAATTATTTTTAAGGCAAAATAACATTTTTTTATGATACAAAAATATGCAATTCATAATCAATTAAAACAAACTTAACATAAAAAATCTATTAAGCAAAACTTCACCCAAAATAGACTTAAAACTAAATAACAAGAATAAACTCTAAAAATTAGCTGCACAAGCTTAGAACTAAAAAACTATCAACTCTAAAGTTAATTATTAAAGTAAAGAATAGTTTCTTTCAAAATACTGGGTGTTTCAAAATGAATATTGGGGTTTTAAGGATTTGTAGTATTTACTACATTTTACTTGTAATTATAAATAAATAATACATCAGATGAAAGAGCAACTCAAACAGTTTTGGCGGTACACCTATGCGCATGCGCATTCACTGCCGTATCCTCAAGAAATCAGTTCGGAATTTTAGTTATGAATTAGCAATTCCAGAGACTTATGTGGTGAGAGTTTTAAGGAAAAAATGATTACAGTTGATTGTTTTAAGGAAATGCTTATAACTACATCCTCATCGTTTGCAGTCGTTACAAGCTCTAAAGCCTACAGACTACGTTTACGTGCCAACTTTGCAAACGATATGTGCTACATATAACGATGAAGATTTTCTGGATCATGTCGTCTTCATTGACGAATCGACTTTTTACCTAAGTGAACATGTGAACACTCATAAAAACACATATGAACACTCATGTGCACATCTGGGGGTCAGGAAATCTCCATGAGATTTTAGGCTACAGTTGAAACGACACTCCCCTAAATTAAGTGTTTTTTTTTTTTTATATCCTGGCAGAAAGTTTATTTGCCATTCTTTTTTACTGAAGCAACTGTAACTGTTGTTTATTATCTTAATGCGCTACAGCTACGGATCTTTCCTCAATTGAAATAAGATGAACCACCGAACTTTATTTGGCAGCAAGATGGTGTTCCGTCTCTCTGGTATACTCAGTACATGATTGGTTAAACGACGTTGTATCCAATCGGCTGGACCGGCCATAAGAGGCCGGATGATAGAGCTTGTTTCGCATTGTCTTCACATTTACCCCATCTGAAGCCATGCGATTTTCACACTTGGGTGTTCATAAAGGATCATATGCATGTGCCTTTGCTACCTGCTGACCTACCCGACTTAAGAAACAGGATTGAAGCAGTTGTTGTAACAATTACTTCAGACACACTAAACAAGGTTTGGTACGATCTCAGCTATCGACTCGATGTGTGCCATATGACGAATGGTGTTCACATTGAATACTTTTAGGAAAAACTGTTTGAGTGCTCTTTCTTTTGATTTGTATTATTTTTTTGAGTTAAATGTAATAAATACTACTAAGCCTTAAAACCCTGATATTCATTCTGAAAAACCCGGTATTATAAAACTCAACATATTTTTTCACTTAACCATAGCTTTAACATTACTATTTATTAAATTCCTAACAATCCAACAAGATAAGGTCAAAGTTATAGTTTAAAGTATTTAACATTTATTTATTTGTGTGGGTAAATTCATAAATGCAAGTACATTTTGTTTGTAAGTGTTATGATAGCTGGACTCATGATGCCAAAACCTCCTTTAACAGCTCCTTGGAGGGCTAAAAACATGTACAATGTTTTTAATGAAAACTGCATATTCAGTTAAAAGCATTAAAAACATTTTTTTTTATTCAAACAGTTTTGTCTTGTGACATATTAATAAGAAATAAACGTATTCTTCTCTCTTTCCAAAAATTTAATTACATAAAAATTTTCACGTCTTAAAAGTAAAAATTATAAAATTGTTTCCTTAAAATTATAAAATAAAACTTCAATCATACCAACATATCTACATACTTTTAGTTGTAACACATAATATACATACATATACATACATACACACAATTTATTAAATCAAACATCAAATAAGCAGAGATGAAGAGACATTTAACCCAAGCAAACCATTTAATGGAAATCTGATGTTGTGGCCATTCAACATTTGTTATGATTATTTGTACTTACTTGAGTTCCCAATGCCTGACATTATTTGTCGGTATAATAAAAAACGGTTGAAGTAAAGTTGCTTTCACTCCAGAACTACTTTTACGCAGTTCCTCTCTCAAGCATGCCATGAGTCCTTGAATAAAATAATTATTTTATTATCTTTAACTATTTTGTTATTGTACTTAGCACTAAAACGTTATGTTTGTAATATAGAGTAGAATGTAAAACTATTGGAAAAATAAGGTAAATTTGTTCACAATATTTGCTGTCTAAAAAATATAAACTTGACTAACAAAGTTTCGGTGAAATATAGAAGATATTTAATTTATTGTTTTACGTTTTTGTAAACCTTTCCTCTGATAGACATAAATGTCATTGGTCGCACTACTACTTTGTTCAGTCATAAAAAACACCTGAACACCTTCCCAAATATTTATGCTTGATGTGGTTACTAGTAATTTCATTTATTTAAACAACTAATTAGAGGAATTTTTGTGAGTGATAATATTTTACAGTTATGTATAGAAAAAGTAAAATAATAAAAAACCAAAAAATTTTAATTTTCGGATTTTTTAAGGTTTTGAGATTTTTATAGGAGATTATTGATGTGTAAAATCATAGATCATGAATAATAAAATAGATCATGTATGCATACGGCGGCTCTGTGGCGAAGAAAAGGTTGTCGGGAAAATATTGCATGATCGTTCCGCGGGGTAGCGCTAGGGAGAAATCATTCAAAGCATTGGTGCTACCGCTTTCGTCGTTTCCCCCAAAGATCACGCCACTATCGTCGAATTTCCACAGTGGATTGAAACAATGCATTGGATCGGAGTTCTATTAGGTTATCCAAATACAATGGTAAAATGTACAAACCAAAACAAAAATTTTTTTAACATTTCAATTAAATAAGGTTATCAGATTTTTAGATTGAATATTAATGAGACAAAAATCAATATTTTATGCAATAGAATGACATGAAGAAAATTTTGTTTTACGCATCATACAAAAACTAAAATTAAATGTATGAATTCATACAAAATATCTCAAACACTTACTACTGTAGTAAATTAATTAAAAATTTGAATTTTATTGAACATTTTTTTAAACATAAGAATGTGTATTATTAAGATTTAACAACTGATATATACGTTTTAAGATTTTAAATTTTTGGATCGTACGAAAGTCATTAAAATAAGAACATTTTTGTAAAAGTTAATATATCTCATAAAATAATACCCAAATACTTTATTAATCTTAACTGAGACATACCTGAAACAGCACATTTCGAAGCAGTATATGGTGCTATATTCCCAGCTGCTGTAATTGAAGCGACTGACGACACACCCAAGATATGTCCACGTCTTCGCTTCTGCATCCTTGGCAGGAATGCTCTGATGGTCTGTGAATGAAATATAATTTTCAATAATATACAATAAGTAAATTATTTCATACTAAGTAAGAAAGCCTCCCAAGTTCGGCTGTTTCAGATGAGTTAGTAAACAATTCCTAAGGCAAAATGAATGAAACCAAGTAAGTTATGCTAAAATAATTTACCACTTTTAATTGCTTTCAATATATACAAACAATTTATGAACTAAAGTTTTTGTGATCTTAAAAGTTGCCTCAAAGTTTACATTTTAAGACACCAAGAAGGGTAGATATTGTATTCTGTTTTCTAATGTAATTTAATTGTGGGTTTGCTGTGTTAATATCATAGCACATGGAAGTTGACATTAGAGAAAGGAAAGTTTGAAGGAATAATTGTATACTTAAAAACCAATTGAAAGATTATCAAGAAAAACACTAACAACAAATAGAAAGGCAACCTTAACCATTTTGGACATTTTCAGGGATACGTATGTAATTAAGTAGCTGAATATTTAAAAATAATACTATAATTGTTTAACTATGCATATAGAAAAACTTATGGAAAATAGCCACGGGACTGACCAGCTGCAATAAAATACTGATATGTTAATTGTACAAAACATATGATAAAGCAATACACTCAGTTCTTTCATTAGATGATAAAAAAATAATAATTTAAACCAATTGTGCACCGAAAAGGGAACAAAAGATATTTGTTTGGATCAAAAATCTTATTAATTGTTTGGATCATATCTTTGCAAAGCATCTTATTACACTACATATGTTGTGAATAAATAAATTAACTATTATACATATCTAAACTTTTACCCAGAAGTGCGCCATTGTGTTGACATTCATCATTTTCACCAAATCATCATCAGTCATTGCCAATATGCTTTCACTTTGAACAATCCCTGCATTATTTACTAGGATATCCAAAGGTCCAATCTCTTCTTCCAGCTTAGCAGCAAACTTATTAACTTCCTCACGATTTGTTACGTCCAGTTTGTAAGACTGTGCTCGTTCTGGATCAATATCGTTAATTAATTTCACAGTTTCATCACAGGTTTCTTTGTCTATATCCACACAGGTCACTCGACAACCTTCTTTGGCGAAACAAGTTGCAAATTCACGTCCAAGACCTCTTCCAGCTCCAGTTATCTGGACAAATATTGTCAAAATAAGTTTAATAAATAAATATTACATTAAAAATCTCTAACATTTGTATTTAAGAACTTATTTTACATTATTGTTTTATTTAAAGAATATATTTTCTAGAATACATTTATCAGTTAACCAGTGTAAGGCGCTCTGAGAGGCTTAGACGTAGGACTTAGTTTGTGTGTATTCACCTGAAGACGCGAAGTGTTTATATTCTTCACCAAACGTCGTGTGTAATTATTGTAAAATATCGTCCATAGTATTGTGTATGTTTTTGTGTATGTGTTGTGTGTGTTGACGTGGAATACATTCCCAATATTATTTTTAAATTTGGACTACGGCATGTGGATAACGTATTTTTTAATCTCAAGATGGGTGAAATCCATTATATATTTAAAAAAATACATTTATTGTTTGTTTATTTTATGATGACACTATTTAACCTTAATCAATCGTTTACAGGCTGACTATAGACCAGGCAAACTAGTACGACTTCGACCCAAATAAATAAACTTTTGCCTACAGCTCCGATTTGGATACAGTTTTTTGCATCGTTTCAGAAAAATACCAGGAAAAAAGTCTACATATAATCAGTTTCGGGAGAAAGCGGAAATGCATCATGGGTGCATAATTTTTCAAAACCTCTAAAAATGGATGAAAAGCCGCAAAAATCGGTACTCGGGGGTTTTTAGGGGCGCTGATCTCATTTCTGACCATGCGAAATGCCCGGGGAGGGGGGGGGGTAGGCGATGGGGGAAAATTTGTGAAGTAGTGACAGAGACTTGAAAATTGCCTATCGGGGATTTTTGGGAGTACTGATTTTATTTCTGACCATGTGAAATATCCCCGGTGCACTGGGGGGGGGGGGGGCTCTGAGGGGGGGAAGGGGGAAATTTTTGAAGTTGCGAAACCCAGCGACGAAGTATGTCATTGACGGGGGGATCCTTCTGCATAAGGTCAAGTGGAAAATTGGAGATAAATATTCAGAGATATGTTCCAAGTATGTTGACTACATCATGAACAATTACAATAAGAATACCTTTGTCATGTTCGATGGGTATGAGAAAGCAACAACCAAATCAATGAACGGAAACGTCGAACAATGCACAAAAATTCAGTTACCATCCGTTTCAAAGACGACATGACTCTAGCCATCAATCAGGAAAAAGTTTTAGGAAATGGCGAAAATAAGTCAAGGTTGATAACCTTGCTTAGAGCAACATTATCAGCTTCCGCAATAATGTCTAGTCAAAGTCCAGCGGACGCCGATGTAGACATTGTGCTTGAGGCGATAAAAAGAGCTCAGAATGAACCGAAACATGTTGTCGTAGTCTCAGAAGACACAGACGTTTTAGCCCTACTGGCAGCCCTCAGTCCAGATGATTCTAAGATATTTCTCTTATACCCACCTTCGCCAAAAAACGTAGAGGTAGTACTCATCCGAGAGCTTGTCATCCAAGCATGAATGCATGAAAACAAACATTCTGCTTTTGCATGCATTCACTGGATGAGACACTACGTCAGCGTTATATTACAGAGGAAAGGACCAGTTTTGCAAGATGTTTGAAAAGTCTCCAGATCTTCATCAGCATGCAGAAATTTTAAGAGAAAAATCTTAGAATCTAGGATTTACTGGAATCAGGGATTAATCTTACTCTCGCATTGCTAACTTCCAGCTTCCGCACCACTTATGCAAGCGTGGATGAATCGCCTTTATATATCAAGCTGGCCGAAAGGTTTAGACTTCCCACGTACACGACGGCGGTTACTAGATTTAAAAATGTGGATTTAGCCAAACTATTAACCACCGTTGAAGGCTGGATCCAACATTTCAAGAGGGTGAATTTACAAATTCAAAGTTGGATTGGGGCTGGGAGTTGGATTATGGGGAGCTTCAGCCAGTCACCATGACGCAGGATGCAGGCCCACCAACAATCATGAAAATGATTTCTTGCGCATGCACTGCAGGCTGCGGCCCAGCATGTAAATACAGGAAGCATAACGTTGCCTGCACAATTTGTTGTAAGAATTGTTTAGGCACCAACTGCTCACACCCATCAGGCGATGTGGATGGAAGTGACGAAAGTGAGGAAGAAGTCGACGACGATAATGGTGGCTTATAAATCATTTTCTAAATCAAGAATTGTAAATATGAATTTTTTGTATTTTATACGTATACCTGTATTTACTGTTCCAGATTTTTGTTACAAGTACAGAATAAACAGAATTTTGGAAAATGTACGAATTTATACTTTCTCTTTCATTTGAAAATTTTATAATGTCTTCTCCTTTTCATAAATGTTCATATCGCCCCCTGAGAGCCCCCTCCCCCTCCCCCCCGGTGCACCGGAGGCATTTAGCATGGACAGAAATTAAATCAGCGCCCCAAAAACCCTCGAGAGGAAACTTGCAAGTCTCTGTTGCAACTTCACAAATTTCTCCCAATCGTCTCTGCCCCCCCCCCATCATCCCCTAGAGTCCCCCCGGTGCACCAGGGTCATTTTGCATGGTTAGAAATGGGATCAGCGCCCCCAAAAACCCCTGAGTACCGATTTTTGTGGCTTTGTATCCATTTTTAGAAGTTTCCAAAAATTATGCACTTTTAGATGCACTTTATGCACCTGCGATGCATTTCTGCTTTCTCCCGAAACTGGTCATATGTAGACTTTTTCCTCGTATTTTTCTGAACACGATGCAAAAAACTGCATCCAAATTGGAGGTGTAGGCAAAAATTTAGTTATTTTTCAGTACTTTGCCAGATCCACTATCACTCAACTAATCATCAAAATATATCTGTATTTTACTTGTAAGGAGTTTTAAAAGTTAAATAAATTTTGGAATTTCCTAACAGTCAATATTGACATTCTTTTGTTAATAAAAACTCTCCTTTGAAGAATGTGAATAGTTAGAGGGTGATTTTTAAATCAAACAAGGGCATTTTACATGTCTTAAAAATTAGCCTGCTATTATATTCAGGTTTAGGTTTAGTTGGGAAAAGTTTTACAACTTTCTGATAACTACCTAGTTTGGATTTTAAAGGTAGACTTACACTTGTCACTTTGAATGATCACCTCAGGTAATTCATTTGCAATTCATATTTTACTCACATGTTTCATCGAAAGTTAAATACTACTAACTTTATTCCAAAATGGCGTCATATGAAAATGCAGTGCAGGTTGCAATTCAAATTGTTTGAATATAGGTTTTGTTATAATTTGCAAAAATTTGATTGAGGGAAAGAGGAATAAGAAAAGGTTGTTGGTAGATAAAACCAAAGATAGTTTTACGATATATTATTAATAGCACAGATAAGATTTTCTTTGGAATTAATACACAAAAGTGGAATCTTTGGCCCAGAAGTTCTTTTAATCATATAAACATTCTAGAAAAACTCTACAATTTCCCTCCTTCTTTTGCTTTAGCGGGTGAACGGTGGAATTTTCAACAACCATCAAATGGGAAAGTTGTAGCTTAAGAAAATATATTTTTTTTAAACCCTATTCTCCAGTATCGAACATCAGGACTAAAAATGGAAACATTTTAAGTCATGCTAGTAACCTAAAATTTGGTACAAACTCTCTTCTTAGCATAAGAATAATGTAAACAAATTCACCCTTTTTTCCAGTGGCTCCCTGCCTCAAGGGGGGGGGGAGTGGTTAGGGGCCTTAGAAAGAAAATAGTGGTTTTTAAACAAAAAAATCATACATGCAACTTTTATAAAATTTTTGGAAATTTTAGCTTTTGGCATCACTTATATTTTGAGCACCTCTTTTGTAACCTAAGTAGAATTGATTCATTGATCATCCTAGATTAATTAATTAAATGTTTTATATTTCATTTTCACCATTCATGTTGGAAGATTACATCCAAAGTGATCCATCTAAATCCACCAAAGATTGATGGTTGGGAATGTGCTACCGACCAGCTTGGTACTTCCTCCATTTAATAAATTGCAGGTTGTAATATGATATCAGCTATAATTTTAAAACAAAGTGCTGTAATAACAATTATATCCATCAAATGTATCTTACCAGTACGTGCCAGCCTCTAATAGATTTTTCTGGTTGAGGAACAAAACAATAATAAATTTCCAGTAGTATATAATAAACAGTCATGATATAGGACCATAGTGTGTTAAATGTGAGATTTAAGATATATATAGTCGGCTCAGCCGCGTTTACAAACTGTGGCATGGTTGAAAATCTGAAATCATATAAAAGAATATAAACAATAATTAGTGATCTATTTTATTTCTTATTTACTGACATTGTTGTATAAAATAACATTTTTATAAATAATTACAGCTTAGTTCTGGTGTAGGTCTCAACAGATATGTTGGGGATGTCCTAAAAATGAGGACAATGCAAGGGGGGAAGTGATTGTAACTTGTAACTAAGACAGCTTTGCAACCCCATCTAAACTAGGGATCATATTACTCTTAACACTTAAGCAATAACCTTACCAGTTGACAAATTTGTTGACATTTTGTTTGTTCTAACAATCACTGTGTAGTACAAAATAACAATCTAAACATATAACAAAATCGTGTCTGTCTGTCTGTTTGTAATGGCGTCAACTGAGAAAGGCTGAACATATAAATATGGGGTTTGAGCCCAAAATTAGACACAGTATTTCTTCAGGAAGGTTTAGGAAGAATCTATATTCGAAAAAGTCCATTTGTTCAAAAGTTGTGACATCGTTAGTTACCAAAGACGACTATTTCGCTCTCTTTTGGGCACGTTTCAGCTTGTAACTTTAGACTAGTAGAATCTACATTCAATTTAAGATAATCATTGGATTCAACTTGCCTAGTTCTTTCAAATGGCCACTGAGCACTGTGCCAATTCTGTAGGTTGCAAAGTCTCTGGATCTATTCATTTACTATGTTGAAAAATCCCTAAAGGCATAGACCTGGTTATTTATACATAGTTTGTTGTTTGTAGGCCAAAGGATATTCTTAAAAAAATATACATTTTCATCAACGGTACTTATCAAAATATATCATATAGGATAGCCTACATTGTTACATCAGTTTGAAAATACCTTACATCTTCAACGTGAGTAGGCACATTAAATTTAATATTTTGTTATTACTATAGTTTGTCCAAACAGCCTTGTGTTCTAAACCATAAAATCGACCCTCGCTCCCCCACGCTCAGACACACTCACACAGTCTACCTGATTAATGGTTCTTCAATCAATCACCAACCAGCCTAGTGCTACAAACTAATAACTAATAAATCAATAAAATAATATTATAAAACATAAAACTAACACAAGCATTTACCCGAGTTAAAAATCCCCCCCCTCCGCATAGTTCTATACATAGTCCAGTGTATGATGGTTAAAATAAGGTATTACCTCAAAATTCTTCAAAAAAGACAGATTTTCATAAAAATTTGGAATTTAGCTTATCTTACATTCAGTCTACTTCAAAAGTGACATCCTACTGATGTGGGTTAATTGTTTTTTAAAGATGAAAACAACCACTCATTGCACAAAATTGAAAAAATGTAAATTTAATTGTTTTATAGATTGGAATGTGTCGAATAAAATTTGTTTTATGTTCTGGAACATGGTTTATGATGTGTTAGAATGCTTCAACCCTTACAAACCACCCCTTGGTATGGTTATTATAACGAAATACAAAATTAAAAAATTTTCAAAGCCATTTTTCAAGGAACGTTTTAATAATGTATTTATATGAAACTAAAAATTCCTACACTGTTTATAATACAATGTATTATTTATTGCAAATTTTTAACCCTTAACAACCCCCCCTCCCCCTTATGATACAAATTGTGAACATTATTGGTGTGTTTTTTTAATGTTAGAATTTAAACATTATTCTAAATTCTGGAACATCATTATTTTGTGATATAACCTTTTAACCCTTAAAAACCATCCCTTATGAACAAATTTTAAAAAAATTATTCCAATAGAATTTTATGTTTTAGTGGTGCACTTAAATTTAATTAAAATCTGTTCACCGATTATAATATAATTTGTTATTTAATAAAACTATAAATTATTATTTAATTAATACATACAGTATTAGGATATACTATACGTATAAACTATAATTGTACTGTATATATATTATATATGTGTCGGTAAATGTGTAGTATGCAAGATTATACTATTACATATTATTAATAGAGGCTATGTGTTCAGTGGTAATTCAAATTCATCAATTCTCCGAAATTTTCTCCGAAAAATGCGGTTGGTTTTTGAACGAAAACTTTACTTATTTTTCAGTTATATTATAGCTGCAATGACTATTTTGCAGGGAAATTCAAGGGATACGGCAGATGTAACGTTGACCTTCCTTGTATCTATCGTTTTAGATATTTTTTAGTTTAAATGGTTCAGGGAAACGCAAACTTCAAATGGTCATATCTCAATTAATTTTTATCTTAGACAAATAATCTACATTTTTTCTCTTGTATTTTTTACGTACCTTTTTTAGTTTTCGAATTATTTCGAAAAAAGACAATAATTGTTTAAAAAATGTAAAAAGTATTTTTTGTATTTCAATCGAACTTTCTTTCAAATGCGAGCATTCTAGACAGTCAAAACTTCAGAAACATGTTATTAGTACATGAAAAAAGTAAATTATAAATGGATTACGATAATTTTCAACCGTTGTGATAAGGCCGTTGGTTTCATTAACGACTTTTTCTAAAAAAAAACGAGCAACCCATTTTATTTTCATCATAACTCTCTTAGTTTTTATGTTAGAAAGTTTTATAAAGGCCCATTTAAAAGGTTTTCAAGTTCTTTGAAAATTTAGGGTACCTATTTGATATACCCGATAATTTTTCGTTTTCCCGATATTGGACGTTGAATGTTACGACTTCAGTTTTCGGCGGACAAGAAGTGCCGTCAAACAGATATAACTCTGTTCGTATTCCACGTACGAATCTTCTTGTTTTTCATAAGCTTCTTTTTTGTTTATTGCAATTTATTTGATAAAAAGTAAGGTTTCAAGTTATTCGTGAAAAATCGTTGAAAAACACGAATTTTTGTTGAAAAAACAACATATTCAATCACGAGTAACTCAAAAAGTACTGACTTATGGAAATAACTTCATACGAAACTTTTTGCTTGGAATTAGTTATTCTTCTATCAATTCCTGTGGTTATTTTATATAATAATTTCCACCCCCAAGAAGGGGTGACATCAACTCCCAGGTTAAAAGACCGCGTCAGCATTAGGTCACTTTTGTTCCTTGAGCGATTCTCTAGTTATTACTGTTCAAATTTCTCGTCAATCGGTCTTTTCCAAAAGAATTCTGAGCGGAAAACCGTCATACACTGAACTAAAGTTAGTTGTTTTTAAATAGTATATTTTTTTAATTATGTTTTTCTTATGTGTAGGCCTATCTAATAAATCTACCTGTGATTTTTTTACGGGGCTTACTAGTACTATCATAAAATCAGTTCCCATTAAATTCGTCAGTGACCACATAAATTCGATAGGGATAGAAGTTTTTTTTAAAAAACTGCATTACTTTATACTTAAATATAATGAGATTGCATCACATGCATCTAAGCGTATTTTAAGGTTAAGGTTGACGTGAACTCTGTTATTTCCGTTATATTGAAAGAATATAATTAGGTCAGTAATAGGCCTACTCTATTGTCTAATAGTGCAGAAAAAGTAACTTACGAATGCTTATTAAACTACGGTTGCATCTACTATTATTGTTTCCTGACCTAGTTTACATAATTATTCGAATTAAAATGTGACTAGTTTGAATAACCGACAAACCAAGCAAAACATGCTGTAATGAACTATTGTTATTGAATTAAATAAATGTTTCATCACAAGCCCCTATCTTTTTCTAAAACATTTTTTTCAGGTTTCAATATTTAACAAATTTGAATGAACCCGGACAACCTAACTCTGAACCAAGAAAAGGTTAGGGTCTTCCGCCCACCCGACCCTAATTAGTGACGCTTGGCTGCACTCAATGAGAACAAGTACTAGGTACCTAATACCAAAAAGTCGGTTAAATTATTGACCAAAATTATTAAAAACCATTATCATATTACGTTTTGTATTTAAATTTCGATTATTTTTATACTAAATTTGATATAAATCGGACAATTTTGACCAACTTGTACCGCCAAACTAGTTTTTATTTTTAAAACTAACTTTGAATGAACAGTGGAACTAAAATACAATTCATATTAAAACGTAAGCATAAGGAGGGACAAAAAATACTCTATGTATGATTGTAATAATTTTGTATTGCTTCATAACCATACATTAAATAAATTTCAAACCTAAATAACTTAAAAACCGTACATTTTAACGAAAAAAATTTCGACACCTTTTTTGTAGTCCTTTTGATTCCCTATCGGATGGTGTAACTGTAAAAACAATCGGACGAAGGATAATAGTTAAGTTATGTGTAATAATTGGTTTGTTTAACAGCCGCTATTTTGAAACGCAGATTGGATTTAATAGCTTTTTTTAGATATATCATTGTTAGGTTAAACTTCATGCCAAGTTTGAACTTATTCAGTCAAACCGTTCTCTAGATTTAAATTATTTTGTACAAAAAATAAAATGGCGGATAACTGGAAAACAAAGCTTTTTCGGGCCTATGTTTATATAAACTTTTTTTCTTATTTTGGCCCATAGAACCATTCCCCGAAGTTTGATCCCGTAATTACTGGAAACCCTGTACATTCCTTAAATATAACTATGGTAAATACAAATAAAACATGATATAAGACAATTTAATTCTCGCTCAAGTACATTAACTTTTTTGTCGCTATATATTATTTTGTATTTATTGTATATTAAATTAAGTTACATAGTATATTAATTATGTTTTCAAATTTTCGTTGAAACCGGCGATTTGTTCTGGTTATCAAGCAATACAAAATTATTATAATCATACATAGAGTATTTTTTGTCCCTCGATATGCTCACGTTTTTATATTAATTGTATTTTAGTTCCACTGTTCATTCAAAGTTAGTTTTAAAAAGAAAAACTTGTTTGGCGGTACAAGTTGGTAAAAATTGTCCGATTTACAACAAATTTAGTCTAAAAATAATCGAAATTATATATAAAACGTAATATGATAATGTTTTTTAATAATTTTGGTCAATAATTTAACCGACTTTTTGGTATTAGGTACCTAGTACTTGTTCTCATTGAGTGCAGCCAAGCGTCACTAATTAGGGTCGGGTGGGCGGAAGACCCTAACCTTTTCTTAGTTCAGAGTTAGGTTGTCCGCAACTTTTTTTATAGCAGTTTAACCTCAAAGGTGAATTTATTTCTGTAAGCACATAATCACCACCGACAACTACTTTTTAGCAACCCGATTTTGAGGTTAATTTTATTATTTTTATATCACTTAATTCAAGATGTTCAAAAAAATAAGAAAAACACTTAAACTACAACTTTTTCCAAACAAAATTAGAATTTTTCGTTTAATATTAATTTCGATTGTCAGATTAAAAACTGTGTAAAAAATGTTTTACTGTCAGTTAAAAGTCCGCGAAAACATTAAACGTAATAATATTATACTTACACTTCTTTCAGCCTATGTAATTAATAATGTCAGCAAATAAATAAATGGAAAATATTAAAATAATAATAAGTATAATTAAAAATATAAATTCTATATAAAAGTAATTATTATTATTTGTTTGATATGCTGTTTCAAAGACGAACTTTGGTAATTTTTAGTAAAATAAAAACATTAAGTGAACATAATTAGTTTATTGTTTCCTTATACTTAATACTTAAAACAATAATAATTATTAAAAATAACGATATCATAAAAATAATAATTCAACAACAATAATAAATTTATAACTTATAGAAATAAATGTATTTATTATTTAATTGAATCATCAATTATTATGAAATAACTAACCTTTCCGAATGTTGTTAATAATAAATAACTCTTTTAAATTAAATTTAAAATAAAACGTCAGAACCTTAAATGAGCGCCTTTCGGAGACATTCACTCGCGCGGTGCAGTCGTACCAATGTCCCACAGATGTATGGAACAGATTTTAGGTTTGTCCTCGCCGAAGAAACCCGTTTAGAGGCCTTGCTGTCTAGAAGGCCTCGGTAAACGAGACTTGTGTCTGAATTTTAACACAGGTGTTGCAGCATACTTGATTCAAATTTGGGACGTTGAGTGGTGTAAGTGTTGCCGTTTGTTTTGAAAGTAATTGGTCACCTACAAACTCGTTAGACTTTGGTATTTTAGCCTCGGTATTTTATCGTTAGACTTTGGTCGGGCCGTGAATGGTTCGTTCAACATTGATTGAAGAATAGAACTAACTGTACCTTCTGTACACTAACGACATTCTAGTTTACCAATACGTGTTCTTTGGACTCTTTGCTGACGATTGCATGTTCTACTGCACAAATTCCAATCTAGATTTTGGAGCAAACTTCGTCCAACGTCAGCGATAAATAACACGAGCCCTGGCTTAGAGAATTGCTGTTAATAACAGATAAATCCGAAGCCATATGATTCACAACATAACGCGTGAGCCAAAATCCCAACTTGATCTAAACTCCCCCCCCCCCCCCATAGCAGGAAATAACAAATCAAATATCTAGTTGTCCACTAGATAAAAAGCTAAAGTTCAAAGAAGTTGAGCAAATATTTTGGAAAGTTCGCTCCAATCTATAGGCCTATATCCTGTAATCAACCACAGCAACTCTATTCCCCTAACTAACAAACTGGCCATGTACAAAATGTATTATATTTCTTGCTGCTCCAGCTAGGTTGCTCCAATCTCATTGATAAAGGAAAGGAAAGGTTTGATGCTTTACAAAGCAAAACAATTATTAGGATTCTGACTAACTCTCCAAATAGTTCGTTATAAATTACTAAATTTTAAAATAATGTACCGGTACCGGTATATAATAGAACTAATAAATAAATTTGCCTATGAGTATAGATCCCCTTTGTAATTTTTAAACCATTGAAGCTGAAAATCTATTGCAATTTCTGAAATTAGTACTTATTACAAATTAACGGGAAGATCAAAGCTTTTAGTTTAGAAATAAACTAGAAAATGCTTTTTAATTTCATCTCACAAAAATCTGCATACCATAATTTTTTTAATAATTTCTCACTCTTTAATTTTTGCTATTATGTAGAAGAAATATCAAAGATTTTCTTCTTAACCATGGTAAATGGTACACAAATTCCGCCTACACATCCTTGCTTACAATGCAAGGCTGGATACATTTAAACAATGCATAGCAATTTGTATCAACAGCATATGTTTCGCTTGTTTAACTACAACCGACTTAATTTGATCCGACACGTACTTGCAAGATGCTTCAGTTAAAATATTCTACAAAACTAAACAATAGTTGAATTTTGTTTTTAGGACTAATATAGTAAGGGGGGGGGGGGGTTGGATACTAAGCGTTGCCACTCATTATACAATAATGCCAACTCATTATTAAAATTTTCAAACTCGCAAAATCTACTGAAAGTACATTCAATAACGTAATCAAGTGATAGTTGAACATCTAGCTAATCAAACAAATAGTTGTTGGAAAATTATTGTTATACATTTTGATATGTAAAAATCATTAGGATTTTTCATCAACATGAAACAAATAGATGTTGGGGAATATTGATATAATTTTATAACCACCCAATTATTAGGATTTTTCATCAACATGAATCAAATAGATGTTGAGGAATTATTGATATACGTTTTATATCTACTCAATTTTGATAATTTTCATAGTTCTGAATGAATTTTCGTCATGATCTGTTTTTCAAAAAAACTAACATTGTTTTTCAATAGAACCTATAGCATTTTTCAAATAATATTATTAACTTGATGGTTTTTCAGGTTGATTAACCTTTTATGTTTTTTTATCATAGTGCCTGAAAACCCATAAATTTAAGATTATTTGCTGAGTAATTAAAGGCACAATTAATTTTAATATGGATTTATTGAGATAAAAATGACAAAACCTAACCTTATTTTAAACTCGCCTCCAAAGTCATGGATAACGTGTAATATCACAACAGGTAAAAATTAATTTCGTGTTTATAAGTCGACAAGTAGACAAGTGTTTTTTTTTTCAAGTAGATAATAAAATGCCAACTTTCGGTAGTTTTTATTTCTTCAACTTTGGATGAAAGTCTCCCCTCATCCTACCCTTAGTGACGGCAATAGAGGCAGTATCAAGTTCACAAATGTTTCATATATTATACCTAATTGATTTATACTCACGTCGATTGATCCTCGATTAGTTTTCCCTTTAAACTAGGGCAATTTCGGACATTCGCCCATCATCAGGTTTTATAAAAGTTACAAAAACTAAACACAACACACAATTCACTCCATTTGGAAATCGTTAAAGTTGACAAACGCACTGTTAAAACGGACGTGCACGTCAGACTGGCGGGCCTATACTAATAGCCAAAGCCAAATCGGCACTGGTTTACATCGACTGATTTGATGACGTTGGAATTTGTTCCTTCATTTGTCTAGCTTATTATAGTAGACTAGTGGACCTGGCAATCTTCGCTATTGCTTGAGTTAATTTTATGGGTGGTTATCCCATTTCATCCCTTTGACTTAAGCAATCGAGTTGCAAATGTTTTTTATATCAATTAAGAATAATATTAAATAATGTTAGATTTAGGCCGGCCGTACACTTATCCAGCAAAACTGCTTTAAGCAAATACGTTTGTTTTACTCGAAAACCTGCTTCACACAGAAACATTTTTGTTTAGGCCGGGTGTTTACATATCCAGCAAAACTGATTTAAGCAAAAACGTTTTAGCTTGAAGCTGATTTTGTTTCTTTGCTTTTACTGAAAACAATTCAGAACTGAAATTAGTCTTCACAATGGCGCTGGACGATGATGTAATAGTTAATAGTAATATTGTCGTACTGGATAGAAATGGATTGTGGAATAGAAGTAGGCAAACGTTTAAGGATACATCCAATAAATGAGAAGAGGGAAAGAGAAAACACTTTGCAGGATTTCTGTAAATTCATTTGATTACGGTACCTGTTAAATATGATTGGAGACAAAATTAGAAAACATGATTCTAGGTTTCGTAGAAGTACTACCGTACCAAAAAAATCTTGTAGGCACTAAATCAATTTTGATATTTTGTACGTAAAAAGAAGTAGTCAAGTGAGCATTAAATTCGCGTGATCAGTATTTGTTGCATCATATTTCTTTATTTGAATTTGCTACCGTCATCAATTGCAACATAAACAGAGCGATTTAAAATTGTAGGTACTGCAATCTGTCGGGATCTGCCGGCCATTTTGTGCCTTTCGTGATGGTAGCTTTCGATATTTTTAAAATTTCTAGTTTAAATTTGACTTTATCGTAAATACGTTTTTTTCTTCTTCGCCGTTTTAAGTATTACATTAGGCCTACAATTACCATTTGTGGGACTTTTAGTTTAAGGTTTACGTTGATTAGTAGGCAAGCAAAGTTGTCGGTCAAATTTTGTTAAAATTCTTAAAGAAAATAGTACCATTGTATTTGGATAACCTAATAGAACTCCGATCCAATGCAATATTTTGTTCCGCTGGAAATTCGACGATAGTGGCGCTATCTATTGGGGAAACGACGGAAGCTGTGTGAAACACCAATGCTACCAATGATTTCTCTCTAGCGCCACCTCGTGGCGCGATCATGCACTATTTTCGCGACAACCTTTTTTTCGGCACACAGCCCCCGTATGCATGCAATATCTATTTATTATTATTCATGATCTGTGGTAGTACCTAAGCAATGTAGGCGTACACATTTTTCATAAAAATATTCTTCACACAAAAATCGACATTGACTTTGATGTACAGGCCCAAGGCAATTTTTACATTTATTTGTTTTATTTTCCGGTTAGTTTATTTCATATAATTCAATATTAATTATGATATGGCTTTGGTTTGTTATGTTTAGTAACGACAGTGACGTCTTTACAAAGAGGCTGCAGCCTACATTAAACATAGCCCAAAAGATATTAATTTTCTATAAACGTGTTTAACCAATGAGTTGTGTGGAAGTTTTCCCTTCAAACATATTTCCTGTATGAATTATAAATTTGTACAAAATTAGTTGGATGAAGAGTTTAAACTTTACCTACAGGCAGGCGTTCAAATATTAAATTAATGCAACATCATTCATCACATATTCCCATTTTTTGGTCGCTTGCGTGCACGCACATCATTGTGAGATTATAGTTCATTTCACCTCAGCGTGAGGCAAATATAAATGACCGTAATAAAACCCTTACCCTCAGGCCTATTGTGCGACATCGGGGATGGGCACTTGTCGTCTGCCTTTGTATTAGAGTTATTGCTGTTTGTCCCAGTGCCATTATGCAAACTTTTTTAATTGAAAGAAAAACTTAAAACAAAATATATCATTCGCTGTGTTTTGATCGCGTGATTATTTTTATACAAAATATGAAGTAAATCGGTTGATTTTGGGGAAGGAAAAGTAAATAATTAAATCCTATGTGTTTTCAAATATTTTTTATCATCATGAATACGGAAATAAATTTACATTGAATAATGATGTTGAGTTTTATAAAAACCTCTTACTTACTACTGTACACAATAATCATCACATTATAGTGGCCTGACAGTTTTTTTGTTAATTAAATGCAGTATTAAAATATAGACATTAAGTAAAACTATTAAATAACTGTTCTATATACATCGAGCATAAAATACAATTAAAATTAAATACATCTTAATATTATAGACAAACAGAGCATGGGCTACACGAAAATATAAAATTACACATCTTATTGCAGTACATAGCACGGATAAAAATTAAACATAGGCTATTCCTTCTAGCTACTTGCACACTAAACAAAATTTTAATAGGCTATTTAGGGACAGGCGAAACAAGTACATCATTAATGATAGTCTATTATTTATCTTTAATTTAATTTATAAATTTAATATAATTTGACTAATACAGTATATTTAACGGAAATCTTGAAATTTCTTTGAACTATCTAGTTTTGTGAAAAATAGCTACTTTATTGGTTCATTAAGTTATTAGTCTAATGTGGTCAATAGAGTAATATTAGTTTACTTATTTCAATGACGTAGGTGTGCCATATAAATTTAATATATTCCCTTATAAGGACTTACGCTTATTTAATAATACTTGGGTTGATTTTGTTGTCAATTTTCAATGCCCAATGCCCAAATAAAGAGTAAAGTATTTTTTATGAGTTTTCAATTCAAAACATAAAGCCTTGGTTATTGTTTGATTAACGACAATGTTAAGCATGTCGGGCCACTATAAGGTGATGATTATTGTGTACAGTAGTAAGTAAGAGGTTTTTATAAAACTCAACATCATTATTCAATGTAAATTTATTTCCGTATTCATGATGATAAAAAATATTTGAAAACACATAGGATTTAACTATTTACTTTGCCTTCCCCAAAATCAACCGATTTCCTTCATATTTGGTATAAAAATAATCACGCGATCAAAACACAGCGAATGATATATTTTGTTTTAAGTTTTTCTTTCAATTAAAAAAGTTTGCATAATGACACTGGGACAAACAGCAATAACTCTAATACAAAGGCAGTCGACAAGTGCCCATCCCCGATGTCGCACAATAGGCCTAAGGGTAAGGGTTTTATTACGGTCATTTGGTTTTGCCTCACGCTGAGGTGAAATGAACTATAGACAAAGGAAGGCAAACTAAAGGGCGAGAGGGCCATTCGGTGGTCTAGCTGTAGTAGTCACCGTCAGCTGTCTAGTTAAATCCGACCTGACAGATACCGGTACAACACCTAGTTCTTCCACGGCTTTAGTTTCGAAATAGTTTCTTTATAAACATATAGTACTGTATAAACAAAAAACACGTTTCTTAGTGTAGAACTGTGTGGTTAAAAATTATGCTTATTTTAAATCAGCTGTTTCAGATTACATTTTACTTTATAGGTACATGCTATGTGTAAATACACTAAAAATAAAAGTAAAAATAAATCAACAATATGTAACACTCTTTGATGGCAAAATATATAACTAATGATAATCGATAGGCCTACATTAAATACACAGAGTGTTCATAAAGTCTCTTTAACAACCCTCATTATTTTTGTTACTGAAAATAAGTTAACAAAACTTTATATATGTCTTGTGTTGCATTACAGGACAAAGTTTTTGACATATCTGACCCTCTATGATTTTGCGGGCTTAGGGGTAAGGGGGCTAACAATTTCAAATATAAAGGTAGGTCATGTGATACACGGATACACCATTGAAAAGCTTATTAAAAGAGAAACACAATGGCGCAAACTAGAGCTTAATATCTTACTTCGTTTCAACGTAACGGACAAATCAAAGTTCTGGAAAATAATATACAACCTACTTATTCCTAGTATCAACAAATTAATAACAATGCTTTGATGTTATGAAAACAATATCTTTTTCCAGAACTTTGATTGTTCATTACTTTGAAACGAAGCAAAATACTAAACTCTAGTTTGCGCCATTCTGTTTCTCTTAAACTTTTCAATGGTGTATTACATGACCTACCTTTATATTTGAAATGTTTAACCCACCTCAAGCCCCCCAAAATTATAAAGGTTCAGATATGTCAAAAATTTGTCCTGTTATGCAACACAAGAAATATACAAACTTTGGTTAACTTATTTTCAATAACAAAAATAATAAAGGAGGTTAAAGGGACTTTATGAACACTCTGTGTAATACTACTAAGCATGTTGCACATCTATTTATTATCATAATCATACCGTGTTTGGTGTCATTTTTCTTGGAATTGCACGAAGTTTACAAAAATATACTGATGTCAGTAATTAAATTGTATATTTCAAAGACGTAGCAATTACACACCGAGAGCCCCAGTGTATGAGTCATGTACCTGCCTGGTGGGACGGACGTAGGCAACAACTACTGCGATGGTGTGCTTGTGTAAGAGGATGTTTTGCATTTGTAACTATTAAAAATTCTCGGCCAACCATAAAGCAATAAAAAAATCACACATTCTGACGGAACTAACAGTCTACGATTTTAATGAGTCATTCTGAAGTAAAAACACATTTTATGACCTCCTTGGTTGCCTTTTCTACAAAGAGCCAAATTTTAAGATAGAATAACAACATTTTGGGACAGGAAAAGTCATTTTTAAGAATTTGAATTCTTAAAAATGTTTTTTAAATATACCCACATATACAATAACTGTGTTGATTATTGTAACACTAAAGATGGCGACATTGTCGTTAAACGCTTTTGAGTTAATAAACGTATTAGTTGTGAGATTCTGGGAGATTCTGTGTTCAAGTTTTATTTTATCAAGTCAAACTCAATATTATTTACCTGAAAAGAACGTTTATATCGTGTTAACACATTGCTAAATTAAACACGCTATAACTCGTTTGTTACTAAATATCAATTTTAAATAACTTCCTGTTTATAAATAATCCTACCTGTAGGTCTACTGTTGCTTAGTGTAATATTTTACTCTTATTTTTTAATAGTAAATTGTTTACTTTTAGGAGAAAATAGAAACATTTTATGGCAGAGTAGTTACATTAAATTAAAATAAACATAATTCGATCACGCAGCTGAACCGCTGACGTGAGTTGATTGAATTTTAAAACTTAAATTTATATGTTTTAGGTTTCAACCAACTATTTGTGAAATTTATCTACTCATGAAGGCGCTGAATAGTTGTGTGCGTGTATTAAATATATTGTACTAGTAGAAAGAATTTGTTTGCACCTAAGCCACCAGCTCCGCGAACTCTAGTTTTTACATACATCGACGGAGCCTGAAATTGAAACTATAAGGTCATGTCAAAAACAAAATGTGCAGAATAATCTCCTATATTTATTTTTTTAGATAGCCTATAATCCAAAAAAGTTTTATTCTAGTACGAAAAATCTCAAACATGTTTTACTTTCGCTCAAATAAAGACCTTCAGGTTGTTGGTTTTTTTTAACGAACTCGTCCGAGCGACTTAAAAACACAAAGTGTATGTACCAAATATTGACCAAATCGGACATAAAGTGCGACCCCCCCCCCCCCCACCCCCACACACATATAACATATTATACAATTTTTAATGACCCTCCAAAACTTGTTCTGGACACCAGATCGGTGCTCATCGACCACTCCCGACTTTGGGTCTCACCATAAGTGTTACAGCAATAGCTCATCTTTCATTTTATGGAAATTCGCTAATAAACTACGAATGAAGTAAGAGTTTTCGACATTTACAGATTTATTATTGTATTACATTTTTTCAGTGCAAAACACAAATATACAATGAGTTGCAGAGAATGGCCTCTAATTGAAAGTTGCACGATTGTGAGAAAGTCAAAAGTCTGTAGACGGTATGGAAGTAAAATAAAAAATGGAAGGTCGACTAGTTTGTAGGTTTTGGCAGGATTTGAAGGCGAATTTCTTGTAGGACGGCGATAAAATGTCCTCGGATGTTCAGTTCCTTAATAATGAAATGAAAGGTTGTTTTAAGCAAATCCTAAACCTAGTGATATCACCAAAGAAATAGAGCCTATAAGTTCGTAAAAGTCATGTAATGCAAGAGAAAGTTGGGAAGGATCCAAAATATAATATATGCCATGAAATTGCATAATATTTGTCTCACGTAAATATGTCATATTAACATGGGAATGTCGTGTTGTGTGTTACCCTATAACTTCAAGTAAAACTATTAATATATTACTGTATTACTAATGTTTTTGGCTTTTATTCGAAGTGCTGCCGAGAGAATTTATAGGCACCTAATCCTATACCAATGACTACATACTATGTAGCCGGACAATCTTTTATACAGGGAGTTTAACTGATTACACTGTTAAAAATATGAAAAATTGTTCATGTGAATATAAATCCGGAAGCATCAAAAGTTTGAACTCAATAGGTCAATTATTTCTCTAGATATGAATTATTTTGTAAAAAAAACCCAAAATGGCGGATATCTAGGAACGAAGCTTTTCCGGTCCAATGTTCATATGAAAATTTTTTCTTATTTTTAGCTACATAATCAGTTCCTGAAGTATTATCGATTCCTCCTGAAACACCCAGTAAAGGGTCTATCGGCTGTTTTCCAAAACATGAAGTAGGACGTTTTTTAGTATATTCAACGTTTTTTAGTAGTGCTTTTGTAATATTAATTTACTGTTTGAATACTTACATACAAGTTGCTTGTATTGTACAATTCTGTACAATATTTTCTTTTAATTTTAACTACATTATTGTAAAATTCAAATTAAAAAATAATTATTTAAATTAAAGAAAACCCAAATTTTTTCATATTTACCTTATTGCATTATTGTAATTAAGAATTTTGCCTTATTTGGCCTATATTTATTTGCCCTTTTGTCAACAAGAAAATTATAGGACTTAATTATTCGTCCTTCCGTTTTTGATGATAAAGTAAACATTAAAATATTAATTTCAAAAATAAATAAGTAAATAAATATAGTTTAAAAAAACTAAAAAACGCGCTTTTAGAGCATATCAAACTAAAAAGTTAAAAATAATTTTTCAAATAAGCTTAAAACAATAATAAACGATAAATACTAGCATTATTGTAAAAAAAGCGTGGGGCGCTTTGTCCATATTTCTCGTACATCGAGCGCCCAACGCTTTTTTTACAATAATGCTAGTATTTATCGTTTATTATTGTTTTAAGCTTATTTGAAAAATTATTTTTAACTTTTTAGTTTGATATGCTCTAAAAGCGTGTTTTTTAAACTATATTTATTTAGTTATTATTATTAAAAAATGTTGAGTTTGCCAGAAGGTATCTTTCTTAATCGACCGACAGTGGGCAATTTTTTAGTCCAACTCGTACCTGCCTACCCTTCGCGTTTTCATGTATCACAATTAATTGTATCGGTACTGTGTATTGTGATTGTTTGACATACCTAAAACTAAAACCTACTACTTTCAACTTACATTATCTAATACTGATTTAACATATTCATTAATTTACTTAATGAGAGGTAATCAAAGGTTATTTGAACAATTAACTATGTTTTCCTTTTATATTATAATTAGTTTTAGGGCCTATATGCATTTGCCCCCTTTGCCCCACCCTCTTGGCGGCAGTGTTTGGCAAACAAGAGTTCAGCCATGTTACAATTAATTGGTAGGCCTACTTAGTGTTAAACATTTTTTTGAGTAAAAGTATACAGTATCCTGTTTGAATTTAAAATATATAAATGTTTTTTTTTACTAAACGACTTTGAAGTAAATTGGTAATATTTTAATCTTTTTTTTTAAATTCAGGTTTTAATATAAAAAATTAATTTTTTCAGCTTGCACTTCATTACTACTATTTGTATGGTGTTTTCTGTAAATGTATACAATTTTGTACATAAAGTATCATTTTAATAATAATTTTTTTAAACATGTTCAGTGGATTTTATTACGTCATAAAAACATTTAGAAAATGAGTTTCATTAGAATAAACTTACATTTTGTAAAACGCTTTAGACAGCTAAATCTATACTAATATTATAAAGAGGTAAAGTTTTTTTTTTGTTTGTATGTTTGTTTGTTTGTATGTAGGAGGTAATCTCTGGAACTACTGAACCAATTGAAAAAATAGTTTTACTAATAAAAACCTATACTATCCCTGAGTAACATAGGCTATAATTCATTTCGATAAAATCATTTTTTTATTTCAATATTTGTAAATTTAGTCGGAAAAAATTCTTAGGTTAGGCCTAGACCAATAAATCAACACATGTATTTACATTTATTGCCATAGCAACCAATTGAATAAAATAACAGATAATAACAGTTGTTAATAATTAAATAATGCTGTAATATTTAAATTAACAGTTAATTTCAAACTTTGTACTGTACTTTTTAACTTTTAGGTTAGGTTTTTTTTTTTTTTTGAAGTGTAGACCTGAGCTGGCTCTTTTAATCTTTATTATAACTGCTGTTATAAAATATACGAAATAATTTGATTTGGACATTTAACATTATTTACCGTCTTAGCTTTGGGGTTATTATTAATCATACTTCTTTATTATAAAGAAAACACAACATGATTATGTGAATAAAGGTTTCAAGGGGGTTGGCGTGCGGAGCACGCAGGGGTTCCCCTAGTCTATAAATAAAGTGACATCTTCATTTCATAACTTCTCAATTGATATAAAGTCCAGCAACTTTTAACTTTCAATTTCTGTTTAATTTGGTTAGAGGAAAGACACGTTTAAAATGTAAACTACGGATTCAATAAACATAGGAATATTATGGAAAACTCAATAATTCGACCAAGCAGCTGAACCGAATTTACAAAATAAGTTAATATGTTTTAGAGTTTCAACCAACTATTTGGGAAATTGGTCTACTCACGAAGGCGCTGAATAGTTGCCTGCGTGTTCTAAATATATTAGTAGAAATTGTTTGCACCTCAGCCTACAACCCCGGCTTAAGCGCTGCTTCGTTCCTTGTTGCACACAATTTTTTGAAGTTGGGTTCAAAAGAAACCAACCAAATATAGTTTTATGTCCGGGGCAACATACAACTTGTTTATGTTTATTGTTTATACATTTGTAGGGTGAATAACCCCTTTCTACCAGTTCTGTGAATGGTAAAGGCAATAAATACTTAATTGTCAGGTCAGACAGACGTTTATATTCACTATTCAGGTCCAACCAAAAGTTAATGAGAGTGTTTTCCTTGAAAACTGATTTCAAAGTGTTGTCATTAGAAATTTCTATAGATTCTCCTTTACTGCAACGTCCAACTGTGCTAATTAAAAATTCTCTTCGTGAAAAGAATTTCTAACACAATTATTACTTTCTTCAAGCTTAGAAAAATATCTTTCAAATGATGATTTAATCCCTTCAAGTGCTCACATATTTGCAACTTAACACCATTAGAGAGTTGCAACTCATTCTCTTTTGAAAAGTTATTCAAAGTCTCGAATACTTCTGTCTGGCCCTGAAGAATGCAAGACCTCTAAAACTCAATCTTTTTTTATCAAAGCTTCTATCTCCTCTGGTGCTCTGAAAATTGCGATTGAACTTATCTGAAGGCCCAAATTTATTGAGTTGTTGAAAAACGTCGGAGAAGTAAGCCAAACATTGTAGTCAATAGCTGTAGTGTAACTTTGATGACAGGTGGAAAGAGTTATCTTGAAAAATCAACTCAGCTATTTATTTACCTAAGCTTATTTTTTTAACTGTTTTTTATTCTGTTACTCTATACAATGTACATGTCCGCCATTACACATTTTCTTTCCGCGAACCTTCTAGCGACCCATTTTACGAACCAAAGTTGAAAACTGCTACACTTTAGATTGAGCTTTTTTTATTGTTATGTGCCCACAAATAATTTATGCGTCTCCAACAAGCCGATTTAATCTGTATTTTTATTTGGCTCAAACGTAATATAGACTACAAATATTGTTTTCGATAGGTTTTCTTTAACTCTTATTTTGAAGATCCACGCTTGTAATTATTAAAAGTTGTTAGTATTACGTATTCTAATTCATGAATCTACTATACAGGAAGAATTTGATTTCCCTTTATGTTTATAGGGAAAAATTAAATTAAATATAACTATATGATATATTTACACGATTTACTTGAGATATAAATAAATAATTGACGTCCTGTCGTACTATTGTGGTTGGAAATTTTACACATTCGCCAATGACAGTATTCTACTTATTTTATTAAATTATTTTTAAAATTTATTACACATTTTTAATCGTTTACAAAAATAATTTGGACACTTCTTTATGCCCCCCCCCCCCTTAAAAAAAGCTTGAAACAATAATAAAGGTTTAACTTATTATCTAGCCAATCAAAACATATAAGCAAACATACTAATTTCAAAAATGTACAATTTTTGAAAATCTGATTAGGTTTACTGGGTTATTTAGGCTGTTATAATAAGATCGTTATTTAAATAACACTGTTTGTATTAAGTTTCTCCAGGCAGCAGCTTTGCGCCTAAATTTTGACATGTTTACCTTCAAAGTTAGTTATCCTTGTGAAACTGGAAGCCAGAACTTGTTGCACAGTTTAAACTCGTTCAATAAAAATATTAGATAAGGCCTGACTGTGCTATTATTCTGTTCAAACACGCGTCACAAAAAGTAGAACTAATTTCACGGAAAACGAAACATGACAGATTTTGATATTCTTTCAAAATAAAACATTACCGTCTTCATCCACAAAAGCAAAACTTTTTTCGCAACTTTCTCAAAAGATAATGAAAACAGATCAAATTGAATTAGGAGTTTTATAAAAGTTGGCCCCGATAGCCTTTGAATATGCCTACATTTTATTAAACTCCTAGCTCAACAAAAGGAGAATAAATATTAAATGTGGCACCATTTGTAGGTTACTATTACTATACTCATTTGAAAGAAAAATATAATATATTGTGGTTCAACAAAGCTAGAACAGGCAAAATATTAGTCACTTTGCTAATAATATTATATTATTGAAAAGAAGAATTTTGAACAATTATTTACAACATAGGCTATACGTAGGCCCTACACTTACAAGATGCGAAAACTCAACTTAAACGTATATACAAATTTAATAATGTCTTTTAAATTATAACATTAATGTAAACTAATTCCACGAAAATGTCAAAAAACTTTGACAATCTTTTTTTAAATAGCTAGCATTTACGTTTGTTCCATAACGCATAAACGTAACAAAAATGTGTTTTAAAAAGTCAGTAAAAATGTTGTCACAAGGTAGGCCTGCTATTAATATGTCTATTTTTTTTTATAAAGCGTTCATTAGTTATTTGAAAAGATGTACATTATTGTATGATGTAATAACTTTGAAACATAACCAAACTATACTTACGTAACGTAAACAATTTAAAAAATGCTGGAGCAGTGTTTTCAATGACAAGCACTTCTAATCTAATTGTCATAATATTAGACGTTTGATTAGCAACGTTTATTTTGTATTAATTTATGTACGGATGTTACTAATTTTACTTCTTAAAAGTTTTAACTGTTACTGTTGCCAAATACTAACTACTATATCTGTTATTTTTAGTTGCAATTACCTAGGTACGTTTGTAGTGTGTTTCACTATTTCACCTTTTAATAGTCTTCCCCGAATTGAGACCGATTTCTAGTTTAAAAATGGGAACTGAATGAAAGGCGAATTATTATTTTGGAATAGTTCTTTTTTCAGAACAGGCCACCAAAAAAATGGCACGAAAGCGTTACGGACCAAAACCATTTTGTTCATTTGGCATTACCAACGGAACCACTAAAAGTATCAGTTCCTTTTAAGAACTACTCAAACTGGAACACGAATTGCAACGAGTTTTAGCAGTACGCTACTGCGACCTAGCGGTTGGAAATGTAACTGCTTATTTCTTCTAAGAGTGCAGCTATTTGGTGGCAGAAAATAGAACTACGAATTATCTTGATTTTTATTCGTTTAAAATAGACATTGTAATAATATAACAATTAATTCATTATTACATCAATAAAATATTACTAACAACAAAAATAAATAATTTGTAGTTTCAAGACTTATTTACAATTAAATACTTACTTCCCCTAAGCATTTACAGACACACAGTAGACTATTTTAGTTGTGACTGTCATTAAAACTTAAACATTTTTTAGTGGCAAGTAGTACTTGATAATTCTTAAAAAAAACTTTCAAGAATCGTCTATACCGATAAATATTTGAGTTATGTGTAGTATTCAGTGAAAATGAACACACACATATTTTTTTAACATTTAATGCATACAGTCCGATCGCTGTCAGGTTTGATGAACATCAAAGGAATTTACACTGCAATAATTTCAATGTGGACACTCGCAAAACTTAGGTGCACAGGTGTCACACAACCTCAGCATATTTTTTACGTTCTTACGTGGTTAGAACATTAGGATTACTATGTCTAAAGTAATAATAAAGCAAAAGTGATACTAATGTTTTCATAGAGTATTTGAATTAAAATAAAAAATTTCTAGACATTAAAACATTTATGAAGGAATATTCATATCTTTATAATTATTTATTGGGGCACATGCCTTCATATGATACACAGTGCTTAGAAAATATGTATTAAATATCATTGTCAATCAATCCCAAAAATTAAAACATAAAAAACCAATCATCAAATTAAGCAGCCAAGGCCTATGTTAAAACCGTAACTTAAAATTAATTTACGTTAGTAAAATAAGCTCTTTGCCATTATATTTGATCAATTTAATTTTTAAGACACACAAAAATTTTACAGTTACAAAAAGCAAAATTGAGTAATGAATTTTAACAAGTTTCCATCCACAGCATGAGCGATAATACACGGTGTACTGCATGTGCAATACAAAAATTTACATACAAATTGTGTACGTAATAATATGAACGGAATGCCACATTATCCCCACACCGCAAATATTTATTGGTGCAGATTGGCCTGTGATTGCATAGTCACTTCGTTATGTATTTATAATTTTTCTTTGATTTTAGGAACCGAAATTACTTGGAAGGCAAAGGAAAAGAAGAGTTTGAAGAAGCAGCTAACTTAGGTGCTAGAACAAAGGATGTCATACACTGTGAAGAAGAGTATAAAAAGTGTCAATACAGTGCAAGACAATTGATAAAAATTATGAGAACTTTTTAAGATTTTGAAGTAGTATATAATAAGTGTTGACTAATTTTTAAGAGATTGCTTAAGCTTTAAATAACAACTTTTAGATATATTGCCATTTATGTAAGTTTTAATTTTTACACTTTACAATAATTTAATTTTAAAATAGCTTAATTTTGTACGTTTTACAGTAGCTTTTGAAATAGTTAAATGGTCTAAAATTAAGGGTAAATATAATAACTACCCCATCTCATGTGTAGATAAGAGCAAGATTTAAGTTTGTGGGGAAGAAAATGCCAATTTTAGACTGGACTATATTTGAAACAAAACCCAAGACAAATTATTGGTTGTTTCTCTCAAATTAACCTAATTCAAATCAAATATTTCTATTCTTTCAAATAAAAACAAAGTTATGTAGCCCATACAATTTTTTAAATAGTACCTGTTTTTTCTGCACCTTTCTTATTGAAATAAAATTTGCCTGGAATTTAATTGGTCTAAATCTTCTGAATCCTTTTCTTAATAGAAATACTATATGAAAACTTCAGTTTTCGGTCAAACTAAAACTTTTTCTTATTTGACTTGAATTAAAATAGGACACAAGTTCTTTATTCGTGTCCTAAAAACCTGAAAATATTTTTGGTTTTATAAATTTGTACCATTTAAAATAAATGGCTTAAAATTGCCAAATTTTAAAGTAAACTCACTATATATATCATTTCAAGTGGATAAAATAGATTGTACAAAAACATTCATGACTATGAGCGTAGGTGTCGCATGGACTATTTTTTTGGGGGGGGGGCACAACAAGTTAACGACAGATCCAAAAGTTTGATTGGGGGAAACGAAATCGGGAACATCCCCAGGCTAGAACAAATTTGGTTTCTGAAAGTGTAAAACAGTGTTTAACATTACGGCACAATTTTAATTTTGAACCATTGACTGTTGAAGGAAAATCTGTTATGTTATGTTTTCATTTACGAACAATGTATTTAAAATTAGGATTGAGACTGTCCAAGGCTCACTTCCTTGTAGTTTTCTTGATACAAAATATTTAAACTTTTAAGTAAATTGTAAGAAATCGTTTAATCGAAATACAATTATTTTACTATTCAAAAATATTAATTGAATTTATGGGAGTATCGGTCGAAATCAATTAATTATGTGCATATTTATAATGTTTATAGGAACATAAAACTCGTTGATACAGTAGAACTCCAATTATCCGGATTAATTGGGACCGCACCCGATCCGGATAATCAAAAATCCGGATAGTTGGATTTTTCTTGAAAAAAGGCCGTTTTTAGGAGAAAACCGTAAACAAAACACAATAGAGAACATTTACGGTATTTATTATGAAAAAACAATATCAATGACAACGTTTACATTACGTAATATTTACAAACAATACTAAATCACTGTAAAATACTTTTTTTAATATACCAGGTAGAGTCAGCTGTTTTGCTACGTTAAATCGATTCCTCGCCGCCAAGACTTGCATCCGTTTGACCATGTTCTTATTCAAATCTGATCCGGATAATTGGCGATCCGGATAATTGGAGTTATACTGTATTGGGTTTTTTCATATACAAAATCAAAGAACTTTTGTTCTGAAATTACATAGTTCATATCCTTTGGGGGAGTAAACAAATAATAACATTGGTTGTATATACAATCCATATAAAAATTTGTTGTAATTTTGAATTTTTTACAATTAAGAATAACATTGTAAGCTAAACTAAGTTTCATAACTAAACATTGTTGCTACAATTCTTATATTTTATACAAAATCTTTATATTATATACATTAATGGAGCATAAGCCTTCTTTCAGTTCGTTTTGAAAATTATTCAACTAGGGCACTTAGTTTTTCTTCTTACATGTACTTTAATGCAATTTCTTGTTCGATGGCCATCAGGGCAAGTCCACTTAGGTGTTCTTCCTTCATGGTGTTTCTCAGATATGTCTTCAATCTTCGCAATGTAGAGAATGATCTTTCGGCACTTGCTGTTGTGACAGGCCATGAAAGTGATATTTCAAACTGATGCATAACATCTGGTGCATTCTTTTGAAGCATTCTTAATGAAAAATTAAGCTAACTCTTAGAAAGCTATGCTTATAATTTTTTTGTCTGTTTTGACAAATCTATTCTTTGCATAGCAGTAAAAAAACTTGAACTGCGCATAGAAGCTTGAAGACAAGTTATAAAACTTTTAGATGTTCAGAACAGCATTGTTGTCGATGTTATTCCAGTCAAATAATAGTTGAGCAATACTATTGATTTTGTTATAATCGTTCTTTGAAAAACAAGATTGTAAATTTGTAATTATTATGTCTAGCCCAGCAAAGAAAACGTTGATTTTAAACGTTTGTTCAGCTGATTGGTGATGAAAAGAAGACTCAGACAGGTTACTACTTCAAGTTTTTGGGGGATTTTTCGTTTGCGAGGTAATGAAGGTCTTTCAACACACAAACCCTTGATGGCATATTCCTTGCAAAGTTCTTCTGTTTCATTCCGCAGCTACCTTAAATCTTCGCAAAACCGCATCACAGCCAGATCAAGTAAATGGGCATGTCAGTGCGCTAGGTTCTTCTTCCTGAAACCTTGCAGTTAAGCCTTTAAATTGTCCACTCATGTTACTAGTGCCATCATATGACTGTCCCCGCATTTTATTGATGTTAATACCCAACTGTTATAGATAACCTTTGATAACATGATGTAAGTTTTTACCTGTAGTATCTGCTACATCGATAAATCCCAAAAATCTCTCTTTGATTTGAATATTACTGTGTACCTTTATGATATACCGAATGCAAATACTTAGTTGTTCATGCAATGAAATGTCAATTGTTTCATCGCAAATTAGGGAGTAGGCCAAGGTCTCATCCACTCCTTGCAAAATCTCTTAGAGCATTTCATTTTTTATACATTCAATTATCTCGTTCTGCACCTGAACACTTTTGTATGAGTGAACTGGTGATTTCATTAATGTTTCTCATTCGTCCATATAATGCGATCTTAGTTCAAGTAATTCTAGAAAGTTACCCCTGTTAAATGACCTAATACTCTCATCGTGCCACTTAAAGCGAGATTCTGTTTCTAAAGGAATAAAATAGTTTCAATAATAAATTTTAAATATTTTATAATAGCCTGAACCTTTTTAGTGTGTGCAGAGGATAATGCATCTGCAACAGTCAGATCTGGTTTTTTGTATTCATTTAAAAGTTTAATTGCCTTAAGGTGCATTTCACTTTTTTCGTGCTTTCTGAATTTTTCAAGTGCTTTTTTCCAGTTGGTCATACCTTAGTAAATGATTCCTCCCCACGCCCGACCTTATGGTGGGAAAATAGTCGGCATGGAAAACAAAATGCAGTGTCCGAAATGGGGCCCAAGAAAACTCATTGTACCAAGTTTCTTTGAACTATCTTGATTTACATTGAACTTTGCGTACCTTAAAGCAATCCATAGGCTGAAATTTGCCTTTTGAAAAGTCTGCTGTTTGGACACCGAAAGAAGGATCTCTACTCTCCCCTTTCAAACTCAACATTTTGATGTTTATATGAACAAACAAGATGGCATCAACACAGTCATTAGCACTACTTTCAGGTTCAGTTAAATGGTTACCTTCCTTCACACTTGACTCAACATTTTCACTTGACCTAACACTCTTTTTAAAAAACGATAGCACAGAAGATTGTTTCGACATTTCAACAAACAAACAAAGTAAAAATGAAGCAATTTAAACTGTGTAAAATACAAACACTAATACGTATTCGATTGCGATGGCAGGAGACACCGAACTGTTATTGTGTTACAACTTTCTGCTTTATAAATTGTAAACTAGTGTACGGACTGCAGAGTGGAATGGTGGGGGATGCCGGAGAGGAGTTGTCGCACAGGATTACCAACTTTCAAAGAATAAAATGACGCAGCCTTCTTCATTTGGCCAAACTAGTGGACATGGCAATGCTTCGCTATTGCTTGATTTACCTAACCTAAAATTATATTCAGTTTTTGATCCAAATCAGTTGTTGATCATAATCAGCTGTTGATCAAAATCAGCTATTTTAAGCTTTTCATACGAACAGCTGTTTTTTGTGCCCCTGATAAAATCAAAAGAAATCTTTCTTCTTCTTCCTTAAGATTGACCTTCCATAAGATTAACATGGCAACTTTGAGGGCCACTGGGGCGAAGCCCTTAACATACATTGAGCTCATTTTAAGGGAAGCACAACTTCAGAGTGAGCTCTGTAAAATGACACCAAAAACATCAAAATCGGTTAAAAACTCTAGGAGGAGTTCTACTCACAAAATAACCCCTAGCAAATTAATTATGTATAGATGATATCTTATAATAAATAAATGTATTAACGATTAAATTGAAAAATAATGTGAAAGTTAAAATTAATAAGGTAAAATAAAGAACGTAGTTTAAACATTCTTGACATAAATGAATTATAAAAAAAAGGAAGCACTTTACAAAATAGTAGAGATTAATTATTATTTGTGTATTCGCCCATAAACATAAACTGATATTTAAAAACTAAATTTATATACAATGTTGGGGGGGGGGGGGGGGGGGGCACGTTCCCCCCGGCGCGATGCCTAATACTTTGAATAGTCTCACAAAATATTGATCAAGTCTGACAAAAATGTATTTTTTCAAACAATAATCTTATTATATTAATTCGCTAAGGAATTTCTTTACCTGCCCATTATGTCATTACTTTTCAACTAATTTGTACAAACAAAGTGATATTTTAAACGTTTTACACACTGCAGATTTACAGAATAATATAAAAATTCAAAATATCACTGTTATTAATGTTAAAAAAATGTTACCGTAGCGAAGCACGGGTACACAGCAAGTTGTATCTATTTTGCATTTTTTTATGATTTGTTGTTGTTTTATTTAGGTTTAACGTTAGTTCAAGCTATTAGGTTTTCAGGAACTTTGTAAATAATTATTTCTTATCAAATTATAATTGTGTATATTTTTAATTTCTTACAAGAAGAGTAGTATTAAAATTATTAGAATAATTTTGAATGTTAGTTACTTTCTAAGTTTGTAAAATAAAAATGTATTTTTAAATTTCATGTTTACTTCCCGTTTGTAATATTTTATTGATAATGAGTGCATTGTGTTAGAAACAATCTGCAATTTACTTAACATGTCAATTTATCAAACAAAAGACTACTGGCATCATGAAAAGCAAACTAGTGCGAGGAAAATGTATGTATGATATATATAATTTATTTGAAGTGTTGCTAATTTCCAGTTTCTAAATAAAAAATACAACTCATTCTATAAAAATAATCCCAAAAAACAGTAGCTCAAACTATTTGAGTTACAGGATTTCTATTTTTAACTAGGGCAGACCCCTGCGTGCTCAGCATGCCAACCCTTTGGAACCTTTTATACACATATGCACATATGTTATGATTTCTTTATAATAAAGGTATAAGATTAATTATAACCTCAAAGCCAAGATGGTAAGTAATGTTTAATATAGTTTGTGTTATTTTTATGTCTAACAGATATTGCTATTTTTCAAAAAGTATATAACACTCTCGTATTTAAATAAAACTTTGTGTCAAAATTTCAAAGCAATAGGTGAAGAACTTTCGGAGATTTAAGATTTTGTGATAGTACACAAGGCCGTAGCCAGGGGGTAGGGGGGAGGTTAGGGTGTTAAAACCACCCCCCAAAATTTAGTAGTAACAATTAATACTAGGTTTAAGAAGTGCAAGTTAAATTATAAAATAGACAACACAACAGAGGATAAAGCAATATATTTTACCTAATATATTTTTTGTGCATTGCATGCATACTGATATTTAGATTTACTTGATTAAACTACAACGTACAATACATATGGATGCAGTAGGTTACAGCCTTACTCTCTTGTGAGCTTGATCTTATCTAAAACAAGACAACTATGAAAGTTCAACAAAAATACTTTACTCTAACAAAACTCACAATGATCTGTGTATTGAAAATACTTCCAATACGGGGTTGGCGTGCAATGCACTGTGCGTTGGCCGCTTCTCATAGTATTCAGTGTCAAGCTCACATGTGCGTCCTTAGCAGTGAACAATGTTAAAAGGGTTTACATTCAAATCCCCGGTCCTGACCTGACCCCCCCCCCCTGACCCCGAAAAGTTTTCCTGGGTACGGTCTTGATAGTACATCTCCATTACTTCGGAATAACCTTAATTATAAAGTCTAACACCTTATTCAAAACCGATATTAATAATTATGAAAACAGATATATTTATGTCAATAACACATGACAGGTACATTTTAATTAACGAGCGAGTCAAGCAGGAACAGCTGATATAGATACACGCTGAAGTAAATGAATGGGAGAAACAGAGTGCTTTCGCGGGCAATAACAAACTACCAACATACAAGAATGTGTCAGTTGATTAGAATCATTATGAAACGAGAGAAAATCGCTAATAACTTTTGTTATTGAGTATAAACCAATGAATTAACGCTATTTATATAAAGACCAATCCTGAAACTAATCAATATAAATGCTATTCAAAACCGTTCAATAGAATTAAATAAATACACGTTATGCGAACGAAGGACCGGCTTCAAATAGCCTACGTAACAAGAATCGAGTGATGAAAAAGACAATATTTCTATCAAATCGAGATAATTAAAAAAGATTATGATATGGAAAATTCGGCCATAAAATTCTGCAAACAATAGATAGGCCCAATATATGTTATTATATGTTTTAAAATTAACAAATAACCGATACGCCACGGCAAGCTTAGGCCAAAACAGCTGACAAATTTAAATATGGCAAGATCGCGATGACGATCGTATTAAACCTAAATTACCACACACACGCACACACACAATTAAATATAAGTGGAAATAATTTCTAAATATATCTGTACTATAATACAACCCATTTTATAAATCCAAATCAAATTCTTAAAAATATTAAAATGACCGAGACTTAACAGACGGCAGATATAAAATAAAATAGAAGAACACAACAAGTAAAACGACCAATCAGAAAACCGAACTTGCATCAAAGCTGTGAAAGCTGAAATTAAACCATCAAAAAGACATTGTAAAAAAGTTCCTTTCAGAAGTCAGACCAGAAAGGTTGAAGAACCAAAAGGCTTAAGACAACCAGGAATATTTGAATAGGCGAAGAGGAGTAAACCTAGGTAGAAGAAGAGAAGAAATGTCACAAAGTGTCAGAAACATCTGACAGACATGCTCTACTGTGTGGTGAGATAATACCAATTAGATTTCAGTGCATTCAAAACTATAACCTTTTTTTTATTTGTGGAAAACTTTTATTTCAACCCTTTTGGCAATAAAAATAAATGGAATTAATTTTTCTTTAAAATTTCATTATGAACGGAGTTCAATACAACTATTTATAAATTAATTTTAAAATCAAGAACTATTGTGATAAAGCCAATGTTACATTAATTTTAATCTGCCCGACTACTATTTAACCATTTTGAAAACATTTTCTTATAAATATTCTGATAATTCTCCAGAATAATATCAACATTTCAATTATATTTATCTGTTCTTTAATATTTGATTGAATATCACTGCCCACGGACACCAGCCCTGAGACTAAGAGTTTCATGTTTTATGAGCCATTTATGCTGTGGATTTTTCTTTAAATAATTTCAAGATATATAGTAATACAAGGACAATTTACCAATTTTCAAGAATTTATAAATAAAGACAATATCGATTATAGAATCATTTTTTTACATTATAGAAGTGCCGTAGTTAATTATTATTGATAAATATCTAAATACAATGTAAATATGAACTATAATTATTATGAGATTGTGAATACAAGTATATCGTTACATGTTAATAAATAATAATAGATTTTTTTGGTTCTTTATTAATAAAATTGTGTTTTTCTTAATTTTAAAGTTAAGTTAATTATAAATATTATATTTAAATTTACACTTTTATTTATATTGATAATTTTAATGGCAATGTTTTAAGAACTTTACTTGGAAACTACCTTTGAATTAAACTTGATACAAATGTTTCTAGACCATCAAAAAGCTACCAACTAAATTCATTCGATCCAATTACTGGTTCAGTTAGACAAGAACTTGGAAAAAGATAGACGTGGAACAAAATTGATTGTTTTAACCTAAATTTAAATAACTGAAACCTATTTTTAAATCCAAAGGAAACATTCTCTAATTTAGTGATTCATGCCTTAACATAAAAAAATAAAATGGAAACTTAACACAATCACTTGTCAGTAAGTTTGTCTCAATGAAATTTGATATATTATAAAAACTCAAAGAATATTTATGATTAATTTTTGAAGGCCAAAGTTTGTTACCCCAAAAAATAAATACTGAATGATATTTTTGTGTGTCGTTTGAAAGTGTTTTTTTTTTAAGGATATAAAAGATATATTTGTTTTAGAATTTTATGATACGTTGTTTTTAAATTATTCCAAAAGCATTGCTAATTCCATTCAAACCGTATATTTTGTAAACAACTTCAGCTAAAAGTGTCAATAACCAGTTGTTTTATAGGTGTACTATACAGGGAGCTACCGTATTTTTAATCTTTGTCATTTTTTCAATTGACCGCCATCTATAATTTTTTAAATAAAACCACCATATTTTTATTGCATTTGTAGGTAGAACATATTATTTTATTACACTTTTGTTCTTTGGTATTTTTCCCTAAACGCAGCCGTTACCGAGCTATGGGCTGTCGTGTGTTTAAACTACAGTAATTATTTTTAATGGAAATTACTTAATGTATTGCGTTACAGCTGTAATGTAATGTATTTATCAATTAGCTGTTATTTTGCGTTGTTAGAAAACTGCTTTAATGTAACACTACATGTGTAACATTTCTGTTCCGTCATCATTCAGTATTGATTTAAAGTGTTTCATACATTACGTTAATTTCCATTAAAAATAATTGATATGGTGGCCATATTTGTTTTTACACTTGACAGCCTGTAGCTTCATTACGGCGGTGTTTAGAGAAAAATACCAAAGAACAAGTGTCATAAAATAATCTTTTCTATCTAAAAATGCAATAAAAATATGGTGTTTGTATCTAAAAAATTAAAGATAGCGGTCATATTGGGAAAATGGCGAAGTTTAAAAATAGAGTAACACCGTAATTTTAATGTACATATAAATCTAGGAATGGTTTTCAATTTAAAGTTTTTAGAGAAACTGATAATTTCCAAGACACCAATGGTGGCCATCTTGAGTTGATCATCCTGTGTTAACTATATTTACTTTTTTAGAAAAAAATAGTGAAACTTATGATTTAAAAATGTTTGGACTTCTAGCCTTCAGGATTGGATAATAATATTAAAATTTGTTTATTACCTTATATGGTCTGTAACAATCCTTGTTTGTGTTTTCAAATTACCGGTTTCGACATATCTATGTCATTGTTAGATCTTCAAACACAGTCAAACAGAAAATTTCAACACAGAAATTGGCATAATTAAACAGATTGTTGTCTCTGTTGGTTACCACCCGAAAACAATAGACAAACTCCTATATAAAGACATGCATCCGAAAATTACAACTCCCAAAAACAAAATTAAATAATATGTCCCCATAGAATATGGTAGTAAGCTTGAATATTGAGCAAAACTGGACATTATGCCGGCTTACAGAACTTCTAACAATTTATAGGAAGTTCTGGAGCAGGAACAAATTGACGAGTTTGAAAACTCAGGTGTATATAAAATAGCCTGTTTCAACTGTAATAAATTTGATATTGGACAAACAGGACGAACATTCGCAAGAAGGTTCAAAGAACATATTCCTAAATGTAAAATTGCCAAACAAAGATCAAACTTCGCTAAACATTTAATAGATGAGGACCACTCTTACAATAACATACATAAATGTAAAAAAGGCAACCTCTTTAATACCCTCGAACAGTTAGAAATATATATAATGCCACAAAATCACAACTAGATCTTCTTTTAAATGATAAAATACACCATAGTTCAAATGTCATATTCAAAGCAATCATATCAATGCAAACACAGATGGATCATGTTGACTTATTGAACACAAACATTATGAATGGAGACCACCTTCTTTAGCAGTGTGCAATTAACTTCCACAGTGAACCATGCATGGTGATCACTGTTTACGTGTAAATTTTAAAAACTTGTATAGTGTTTCTGTTTAAGTGTTTTTATAATGTGTGTTACATGCATTTATTTATTATGACTGCGTTTGAAGATGTGACGATGACATCATAGATATGTCGAAACCGATAATTTGAAAAAAACAAACAAACAAGGATTGTGACGGACCATATAAGGTAATAAACAAATTTTAAAACATATGATGTTTATTTCTTTCACTACAAACATATAATTACTTATTCCCACCAGGTTATTGACATAGGTTAGATACTAAACTAGCTAAGTTCAGTGTATATTTTGTTGATGTCTTAATTATTAATACCTTCGAGAGAAGTACAATTCGAAAGAACATCATGGAGGGAAATTTGCTTTTTATTACTTTTGCGCACAACAGTACTTTTAAAACTAAACTCTTTCAGTAGAACAGTATTTTCTCTTTGGTGAGAAAATAAAACTTGCTTCTATTAATGATCACACAGCTTTTTCTATCCTTGGATATTCGAGGAACAAAGAAATATAGGCTTACTAACATAACAATTAAGTCTAAGGAAATTAAATATTTACACATATAAATAAATATATAATTTATTCATACAACTTTTTGTTAATAGTATAATTTCTATAATCATAAATAACATAAAATAACAATCCATGATTAATGTAAAATAATCAAAAAATACGCTCTAATTTGCAACAAATTTCAAAGAATAGAAATCTCGACTAGATTATTTAGCCACGTAGAGAAGTTGTAATAATATTTTCAGTTACACTGTACCTATATAAAATATTTAAGAATGAGTTTTACTATACAATCTCCGTATGGTATTACTTACATTTAAAAAATTCCATTCATTTAAACACCAAACGACAAATCATATTTTATCTAGGAAATTTTGTATGTATTGGAGGGAATCTTTTTTACAAAAAAAAATCTCCTTATAGGGAGATTATTTGATAAAAGATTATCCCTATATTGAGGATCAGATTGTTTTGTAAGAATCTCTGTTTAAATACTGTACATCATGTTTGATAAACATCGTCCAGTTACAGAATTACATTAAAATAATCTCACTTTAAAAACTGATTAAAAGCAAAATGACATTTAATTAACTGCTGAATAGAAAATTAACTAGGTAAGTAGTACAGTGGCTAAACAGGAGTGTTAATATTAAATTTTAACAAAATATTTTCTAGACTTGTGATGTTTCGACTCGACAATGTCATCTATAAAATAGTAACAAAATAGTTTGTCTTTTTCTTTACTAAGGTAACTTTATACACTAAATAATAACATTTTAAAATTACAACATTAAACATAATCAATATCATCTAACAAACATTCCTTTTATATATATATACATGCATATTGCATAGTTTTAATTGTTTGTAAAATCATTAACATCTTAAAAGACAGTGATTTCATAAAAATCCAAATTTTCTTTATATGCTAACACAAAATGTATTTCATCTCAATAATCTGTTCATTCATGTAAGTAAGTTTGATAATGATAGAATAACTATTGCAGGACTTGAATAATTAGTTGAAAATTATAAAGGCATAAGTGAGGGAAGATTAGTTCAATTATCAGAGGTTTGTTACATACAATTATTATATATGAGTTCTTTTTGTTACAACTTATTTTATAAAATAACTAAATGGCACATCAAAAACTAAAGGCGGGACGTAGTCCCTTTCTATTAAGTTTTTATAGTAAAAAAAACTGATATTAAAACTTAAAACTTTAAAGTAATATTTGAAGATTATTCATGTTTGTTAATATTGGATTCAGAGCAGGAACTGCTTGGTTTATACCACAGAGAAAAGTTCATAAACCTAGATAGCCTACTCTCATGATAAAATCTGTTAAATAATATGCACCTCTATACCTCACAACTACAACTGAAAAGTGTATCACGTAGGCTAATCATTGAGAACAAGGGATAGTTGGTTTTATTTTAACACAAACGAGCAAAACTTTTCTTTTTAGAAATCTGTGTAGAATATCTTTTACCTGAGGATATATCGACTAAGCTTTTGCTCAAACTTTCAATAAAATATTAATTTTGTAAACTTTTTAGACAAGATAGCCAACATTTATAACTTTCTTGGAGTAGTATAAGATTTCAAGTCACAGAAAAATAGTTTTATGATTAAACCAATCAAGTTAATGTATGTAACCAATGTAAGTTAATTCCAATGGGAAATTATTATAAAAGACCATACAATTATATAAAAGTTGTGAATTAATTATCTCTAATTATAAAATAGTATTTCTTTCATTTCGGAAAAAATAAGTTCTTTAATACTTCGGTTCCTATAAAAGTATTTTTATGCATTTATAATAATTTGCATATTTAATTAAAACATAAATATTTAATTAACTAATAAAATCAAACTGAAATTTGTGTGAATTATAAAATTAAATATTTAAGTTAAAAAGAATTTATATACTTAAATTTTCTTTACAGTTTGTTTTTGTAAATTCAAGAACCTTAAGGTGAAAAGATAAAATATATTAAATTCTAAAATGTACTTCTAAACTAAAATTAATTTCTACGTTAATCTACTAAACATATAATTTATGGCACAAATTAAAAGATTCTTAACAAATTGTTTACAATTAATTGGTCACTATCATAGGCCTATAACAATACAATGATAATTTAAGTAAACATTACTGGCTTTGTTTTATTGTGCTCAATATATAATAGGATGTTGTAAAATAATATGTGATACTGTACAAACTAGAACCAACTGTCTGGAAAATGTAGCAAGTGGAATCAAACAGTCTGTGACTATTCAACTAATGAACATCAAAGTTAAAAAAATTCAAGAAACTCAATGTTATTAAACATTTTCAGAACTTCCTAAATAAACAGACCAGTAATTCGTTGGTCAGTAATATTTCATGCTCCTAAACAGATTAAACTAATAATTAAAACTAAACAAACTGAATATAAACAGAACAAAAAATTTTTCTTCATTGTGAAATTAAAATAACTAGTTCTTTATTTACTATAAATGAACAGAATCTTATTGCAAATTACAATCTATCTCACCATCTTCTGGTAGGCAATCTAACAAAGAAGCAGTAGCACGCACAATGTATGTCATAGTTCCGTAGCTGCCACTTGGAGCGCTGTCGTAGAAATGTTGGCATATATATCCAGCACCACCACAGAGGAGGCCGCCAGTAATTGTGGTTTCACGAGATTCTCGTGGTTTAGCACAGCATAGCGTTGCATCACCATTAACTTTCATCTAAAAAATAAAATTTTATATTTGAGCCGATTAATCATTTTACTTAATAATAAAATGTTGATGTCTTTTTAAGTAAAAAAATTCTTTCTAAAATATCTGATGATCAAATTGCATACTTATCAATATCAATTTGCTTACAACTTTCCTATTAATATGTTGTAATTAATGAATGAACAAAAAGTAATTTACCTAAGTTCATTTTTAATACGTCCACTTCTTATCTTATCTTCAATTATATATTAATAGGATTGGTTGAATTCATAAAGTATGAATGAAATAAAGTGGTTTTACAGTAGGGATGGTAATAATAATACAAAATATAATTTTGAGAGACTTGACAATCGGAATTATAAATTCCCTGAAGTGATAGATTTATCTGAAAAATATCCAGACATTGCCTACTCTATCAGCGCAAAACAGCTCATCATGGTTGAACTCACTGTACCCTGGGAAACTAATATACCTCAGCAGCATTTAAAGAAGAAGAACAAATACTATGAGTTAGAAGCAGCTGCAAGAATGAAAGGTTTTTGCCCTCAGTTGTTTGTAGTGGAAGTTGGTGCCTGTGGATTAACATCTAAAATTATGTACAACTTTCTGAAGGCTATACGACTTGAGAGGAAGAAAATTGAGGAGTTTTTGAATCGAATGTCACATGGAGCTTTAAGCGCATCATATCTTCTTTGGATCAGAAGGAATGAAGAATGGACAGTTGGTGAGGGGAACGTTGTGGCCACATAAAGACGTCTTAACCCTCCTTGCCCGGTCGTCAGTCTGGGGCCAACCAAAGTCCCAGAAAAGTAAACCACATCTGATCATTCTTGTGGGCCTGCCGTGAAGACAGTGGTACCACATAAAAGCCATGCTCTTCTCATTATCATCATCATCATTATATATTAATAGGATTGGTTGAATTCATACAGTATGAATGAAATAAAGTGGTTTTACAGTACGGATGGTAATAATAATACAAAATATAATTTTGGGTAGAAAGGTATATATTTTTATTGTTTGACTAAATTTGTACAATACAATTAACTAAATAACCAACTTTTTTCACAAATTTTTATTGGTGGACCGTGCTGACCAAGGGTTTACCAGCTACAACAATTTCAAAGGCTAAAAGGTTGACTAAAGACTAAATAATACACAAGTCGAGAGAATGTTGACCATAAATAATGTGCCATTAAGAACCCAGGGAGGCTAGAATCCTGGATTTAGGTAAGGACTGTAAAAGTGATAAAATCCAATACAGACAAGGATTGTAAGGGGAGGGGGCTAAGTTTCAATACATTTCTTAAAAATTAATAATTATTCACATATTAGACAAATTTACTTCTTTTTTAAAATTACAATATTCTGTTAAAGGACTATGGGAATAAGTTATGAGTACTGAGTACACATTTTTTAGAACTTTCCTTTGCCTGAGTTTAAAAACTTTTTGTACATATTGTAGCGTTCACAAAGAAACTTTACACTGTGAACACAATACCTTACACTGACAAAACGCAAATTCATTAACATTTGTGCATTGTAGGAGCATACCTCTCAAATCATAGAGGCTAGTGCACTAATAGGCATTAGTGTGCAAGCTCACAGCACCACTGCGCTCCATGCGTCTTCATCAACGAAGCAGAATTAAAAGAATTCAGATAGCTTCGCCATTTTGGCATCTCACTTAGCGTCATTACGTCTACAGCGAAAGATGTGTCACACCGTTTTAGTTTTAAATTAAACTAGATACATTCAAGGTTAAATCGTTTCGTGACTTAATAAAGTGCCTTTGAATATGCGCTAAATATCTACAACACCAGGTAAAAACGAATTTATTATTTACCGCTTGATTTTATTTAGAAGCTAGATATCTGAAATTTTCTATAAATGATACTTCTTGTTAAAGTGAACTATAAAATGTTTTCCGTAATTAATTAGCTTCAACTTAAGAACAAAACTGTTTTAAAATAGCCTTATTTTATATTCTGAAATAGCCTAGGAACATATCATTTTCTTAATAACCTAGAAGTGAACTGTTTTAGAATAGCCTTGTTTTATATTTTGAAATAGCCTAAGGACATATCATTTTCTTAATAGCCTAAAAGTTAACTGATTCAAGTAATATTTATCAATACAAGGTAAATTTCCAACTGCAGCATTTTATACTTTAAAAGTGAACATCTCAAAGTATATTTATACAAAGTCACTGTCTAAATAAGGCCATATTAATTGAATTTAGATATACAAGTACATAGTGATAATTTCATTGCAGAAGGGTTAATTCAAACTTTACCAGCTTTATAAGGGCAAAAGAAAGAATAATTCAAGTAAATTTAATGGCTTGCTGTAGTATGCCACATGGTCAAATTGTGCAAGATGAAACCAATTACAACAAGAAACCTACTACACCTGTAGTTTGCTGTAGTTCAGTATCAAACACGACCAATGTTGTCTTTTAAGTTCTTTAAGATAAACTAATTCTGTATTGTATTTTATCTACAGTATATCTGGTCCAAGTTGTACACATGAGTATGAAATGATTGCATCTACAATAAATTTTAGTTAATTTCTTTCTAATTACTTGGTAGCTTTATTTAGCCACACGTTGTAGCATCAAATCACAATAAATATTATGAAATCTTTAAGTTATCTGCTTACTTATAAGCTCAATAGGCCTCACTTTGTGAGCCAAATTACAACAGTTAATATAAATTTACTATTCAAGAACGGTTTACTATAATATGCCTCAAATTATGATCCAAATTACAATGTAATGATTGATAATTTCTTATAATTTCAACAATCTAATAAATGATTAAATTGAGGACACAAGTTTACAAATATCACCAATTATTATTTATTAATGATTGAAGATCAAATTATATACAGTTAATATTTACAGGTTAGCTCAAATTAAATGTCTGTTAATTATTGTTCTAGAGAATTGATTATCTCTTATATCACTCTTATCTCGGGGGGTTAGTGCCGACTCTTCCCAATTTTTTAGGAAACAAATTAATTATCAAATAAAAGTTACTTAGATATAAAAGATTTTAATTGAAACGTGGAAAAGTATGAATAGTACAAGTTGTAAAGTGTGTGAATGTGTAGGTGTTTGTGAGTGTAATATATGGGAAATGCAAATTCTTAATTATAGTCCAAAATCTCTTGCTCAGTTCATGTACAGGTTAGATTAGCTTTTAAAAGTTTGAATAAATAAGTTCTTTTACTTTGAAAATAAAACTAATAGATTGTTTTAAAACTGTATCACCAATTAATTAATTTACTGATTTGGATTAGTCTAACCTAGTTTATAAGGTTTTCTTCTTGTGCGTAGTATTATGAATAATTATTACTTTTCACTTCACTATAAAGCAAACAAAAGTTATTTAGTTAACGTGGAACAGTTAATTATCACTTCTAAGATAGGCTTCACTCTTGTAGTATTCTGGAGAGGTCTAGTCACACGTCTGCCTTCTTTGGAGTCTCAACAACCATTAAAACTGCTTGAAATCAAATTTGACTAGCTTTTTGGCCCTCAGGAACTGGTACATTAGGCCTGATAAATTTCACATCTTCTGGGGATTTGATTGTTGTGTTAAATTGTGTTTTTTTTAATATTGAGTGTTTGTTTTGTGTAATTTTAATTAAATTTTGAGGTAATTTAGTTTTACAAATAATACAGAATGATAAAAGGAAAGAGAAATTGATTAGATAAAATATTAAATAAAAATACTTAAAATAGCTCCTTGTACAAATTATTCCTTAACATCTAATATTTACAACTGAAATTATACATTCGGCATTTCAAATTTGGTTCCGTGAAGGTACGGGCAATCACGTGATCGTGGGCGGAGTCTAACAAATATGGCCTACGTCTGTTTTAGACGATAGCTGACATTCAGGTTACCTTTGACTAATTATATCGGCTTAGTGGTACTTCTTCTGGGATTTTAATAAAGACATTTTATATGTAGAATTTTCCGTTCTATCTGACGGTTGTGTTCCTTTTTTACTTTGAAACTTGGTTTCGTTGGGATTGATTGTTTTATTTCTGACTTGGCCTAGATTTTGTATATCGGCCTAGTTTCGGTTGGATTTAAAATGTAAATTTTGGTCGATTGCTTTGTTATTGAATTGATATTATAATTTGTATGGATTGGTCGATTGATTTAGATATATTCTGATGTAGGAAAGAGATAGATACAAGGTCGGGAAATAATTTTAATTATACAAAATGTTGTCGAAAGTTGGATATTTCAATGTTATTAATTTAGTGTTTGCGATCCTGGCTGCTAGATGTCGTTGGTTCATATTATACCTGAATGGACTTCAATTGCAGGTTTTTCTGTCTCTCTCGCACTCATGCGTGTTTAGTTTAGAATGACTTTATTTCTTATTCATTCGATTGATTATTATTATGGAAGGATATTTTGAATTGTTACACGTCATAAGGCTTATAAAGGAAAACTACCAACTTCGCATCAGCTGTTGTTAACTTCTCCAACATTGGTCTTCATAAATGTGATAAGTGTAGTTTAAGTTAATTTTAACTGGTTAGACTATAAAAAAAAAACTTATGAACAGCAACATTTTTATATATATATAATAGGCTCATAATTCTCTAAACTATGTGTAATTTAACCTAAATTAGGTTAGACTAAGTTTATATACATATATATTTTATAGGGAAGAGCAAGGTACCTAATTTTCATTTTTCAGACCTCCAGGGTCTAATTTTCCAAATTAAATTTTTTTTAGTGTCGACACAAATAATAAAAGATATATTAAATCAAAATTTTCCTTATTTTATTTTGTTTATTATTTCAAAAATTATTTTTTTTTACTATACAAAAATGCGCATATCTATAAGTTAAACGTTGGCCAACTATTTAAACAAATATATAACTTAATAAAATAACTAAGTACATTAAGACACTTGGTATTTATTTCTTAAATCTGTGTAGTAACTTCATGTTACTATATTTTCTTTAATGTTAACCATGTACTTATGTTAAATTAATTAGTTGTCATTTAAAAAGGAGTGGGGTTTCTTTATTTTGTTTGTTCTGTAAGGGAGGGTTTTTCATTTCTTTTGATAAATTGTACTTAATTCATTTCAGGGGCGTATCATTTTTTATAAATAATTTTGGTTAATTAAGGGCGTATAATTTTTGGTTAATAAACTGATTGTTAATTACACCATTTCAATTGTATTTTTGTCTTTGCCTTTGAAAGAATATTTCAGATATCTCGTTTTCATCAGCTAAGGTGAGCAGGTTGTCACTTAGTAAATTTTTGGAGTAAAATTTTGTCGAATACATGTGCTGTCTTTAGGTTCGGTCCAGTTCGGCTTCCAATTGAACTTTCCTTTCGCCAGACGGCACAATATTATTTAAAATGTTATAGTCTCAATTTATGTAAACATTTTGGCACTCACTTATGTAAACAACATTACAAAATAACAGTTACATTTTTAACAGTTTCATGGTACTGGCTGTTCAGTGACTTATTACTCATGCTAGACAATATTACGATCAAAATTTTAAATATAAACTTTCTAAAACATTCTAAATGAAAACTTGTTTTAAGTAGTTAACAGTGTTAACAACAAAAATGAATGGTTTACACATCTTTTCTAAAAGTTTATAATTACTTTTACAACATAACTAGTTTTAACACATATTATTTCACTAGCAACTAATTTTTTGTTCGTAGAAAAGTAAAAACACATTGCTAAATTGTTATGCCATAAAATATTTTAAAATGTTTGTGATTTTCTTTCATCAGGTCGAGTCGTAATAACCACCGTCTGAATCAGCAATTTTAATTCTTGAATTTGTTTCTTTGCACACAGCCGTTGTAGGAAAGGTCAAGATGTTTTGGCACAGTATAATAATTTAATACTAACTGATCCTCTAAGAAGATCTGATTGGCTTTATGCGCCAAATTTTCCACAGCTATTACACCTCCTAAACTCTAGACCATATTGTGTTCTGTGACTAGAGTCAATACTATTAAAAGGTCAAGATGTTTTGGCACAGTATAATAATTTAATACTAACCTGATCCTCTAAGAAGATCTGATTGGCTTTATGCACCAAATTTTCCACAGCTATTACACCTCCTAAACTCTTGACCGCATTGTGTTCTGTGAATAGAGTCAATACCATTAAAGCTTCTACCACCAGTTGGCGGTACTCAGGTTGTGGGATAGTATTTAGTACAGTCTCCACAGCCAGAGCAAATTTTAACTCTCCAGATGTCATCTGTAAACATTTAAATTTCATTAATGTACTCTCATAATGCATTGTTAAAACAATGTGTACCATAAATTTAAAGTTACTAGAACCAAACAAAAATAAATAAAAGCATTTGCAGGGAATACAGGGTGTTTCACGGGAACCCTGACAAACTTCAGGAAATGGTTCCTTGTATCAAGGGAAGAAAAAAATGTTATATAAACATAGGTCCCAAACCCATTTTTTTCGTACTTATAGCTGAAAATTGTTTTTTTCCAGATTTCCATGTAGTTCTAGTGTTTTTTTACCTCTAGACAAAAATTGAGTAGAGATATTGTGTTAAAACTTATGCTGGTAGTTCGAGCAGAAAATTCTGCAGACATACCATTGTTTTTTAGTCAGAAAATAACAATAATTATTCGGTGGTTGCCTTCCAAATTGTAAAATTAATTAAAAAAATTTAAGCTTAAAAAATGTTTTTTTTATTTCACAAGCTTTTATGTGAAAACTACTTGACAACTTGTGCTGCAACCTTACCAAAAGTTGTCAAATTTTATGTAGAATAAGATTATATCACAACTTCCTTAGTTTTATAAGCAGTTTCAGCCAGATTTTTATGATTTTGTAAAGTATTGTAACACAAAATACAAATAAAATTTTAGAGATTGTACTCTAAAATAATAAGTTTGTTTTTAAACATCTAATATCATTCAGTGTGGGTTTTTATAATATAAAATATGAAGAAAATTCATTTAAACAAAATCTGCATAGCTTTGTCTATTAACTGTCTACCAATTTTTCACCATAACAATCGAAATGAAAAGGTAAAACAACATGTTTAATTAAGCATCTCCAAATTTACTTACAGTAATTTAAATTGTACATGGATAATAGTAATTTAAAATTTTACAAATTAAGGTAAACCGAATATTAATTATCTTAAAATGTTTTCGAAGTGTCCCCCGTTGTGGTCTCGGCAAAGTCGAGCTCGCTGCAGCACGGAAGATGTTGCTCTTTGTACCATTTTAGGATTGTCTTTGATTGTTCGTGCAACATTGAAGATTCTTTCTAGCAGCTCCTGTCTTGTTTGCAGTTTTGTTTTGTAAACTTCCATTTTCATATATCCCCACAGGAAGAAGTCCATCGGGGTAAGGTCTGGTTACCTGGGTGGCCAACGTACTGGTCCATGGTGAGCAATTATTCTTTCAACAAAACGGTTATGTAAGAACCGAGTCACATGACGAGATATGTATGCGGAGGCGCTCCGTCATGCTGGTAAAACATAGTTCCTCTGATTTGGAGAGGGATGTCCTCAAGAAGCTCAGGAAGTACGAATTGTAAAAACTGTAAATACGTTACACCATTTAACACCCCATCTAATAATGTAAGGGCCTATAAGTTTGTCATTAATAAGTCCGCACTAAACATTGACTGAAAATCTTCGTTGAAAGTTTGTTTCTACTGTAGCATGTGGATTTTCTTCAGCCCATATGTGAGTGTTTTTCCAATTGTTAATACCATTCCGGGTAAATTGAGCCTCGTCTGTAAAGAGTATTAACTTAACCAACCGACGCCGACGATTAGCTGCAATCCAACGACAAAACACAGACCTCCTAATATTATCGCCGTGGTGAAGAGCCTGGACTTTCTGTAGATGAAAAGGGTACAAATCTTCATTATTTAAAATTCTCCATGCCTGAGTAGAAGATACAATGTGTTGTGTTGAAAGCCTCCTTACACTAGTACCTGGGCTTCGTTGAACAGAATCCAGAATGTTTTCTTCCGCCTCAACTGGTGTTTGAATAACATTACCAGGTTTACGTTTATTAAAAGAACCTGTCTCACTCAAATGGTTATGTATGTCCGTAAATACTTGCCTGTTAGGTACACGCCTTTTGGGGAATCTTCTGACATACTCAACAACAGCTGCTCTTGAACTTCCATTACAAAAGCCGTACACAAAGTTCATATCAGCGTACTCACTATTAGTAAACATAATTTTGAAATGATTGTTACTGTAAAGAAGGCTAGTGCTAAAATATTGTTTACAAATAAAAACTGTCAACAATGGGGTTAATCAGCTGACTAAAGACAGCTGATTAGTGATTGTATACCCAGCTTGAAACCATGTGTTAATTAATAGTAATATTAAATAACACTAAGGGAGTAGTTGGATTTAGAAAATAAGGCCAATACACTTTTTACATATGCATAGCAATTACTTCAGTTACCAATTTTATATTGAAAAATCAAACAAAAAATCTTATTCTACATAAAATTTGACAACTTTTGGTAAGGTTGCAGCCGAAGTTGTCAAGTAGTTTTCACATAAAAGCTTGTAAAATAAAAAAACATTTTTTAAGCTTTAATTTTTTTAATTAATTTTACAATTTTGAAGGCAACCACCGAATAATTATTGTTATTTTCTGACTAAAAAACAATGGTATGTCTGCAGAATTTTCTACTCCAACTACCAGTATAAGTTTAAACACAATATCTCCACTCAATTTTTGTCTAGAGGTAAAAAAACACTAGAACTACATGGAAATCTGGAAAAAAACAATTTTCAGCTATAAGTACGAAAAAAATGGGTTTGGGACCTATGTTTATATAACATTTTTTTCTTCCCTTGATACAAGGAACCATTTCCTGAAGTTTGTCAGGGTTCCCGTGAAACACCCTGTATGTTATGAATGAAATTAATCGTCATAAATATAACATATTTTTAATAATTACAATATTACTTTAACTAAAAATAACACCACTAAGATAAGAGCTGCCACTTTATACACTCCGCCCATCCTCTTTATTAGGTTATTAAAGATATGTAAACATAAAAAAGTAATATGAATTAGAAAATACTAAATTCAAGGAAATTATTTATTAAAAACCCTACTTTAAAATAAATACCATATATATATTTTATTAATATTTGTTTCCATGAATCAAATAAAAAAGTGTTAAACCTCCTGTATTTGAAATCAAAATGACATTTGTAAAGAAACAATTTTTTAATGTCTCAACGTTTAGGATCTAAAGTTAAAACTTTTATGAAATAACATAATGGAATATCTTTGTTTTTATCTCAGTACTAAGTGATTGGTTTAGGAACTTATTTGAGTATAAGGAAAGGCAATTTAGCCTTATATATTATTTCTCAAAGGTGTTTTTTTGTCGCTAAGCGATAACTTCCTTAATTCTTCAGCAAAATTAATTATCCATGCATCATTTTAAAGCTTATGTTCCCCGCTATAGATGAAAAATATACAAACAGCTTAACCTTTTGCGCTCCATAGGCGAACTCAGTCCGACATCGCTAATTTGCCGTTGCACTCCACTGTCGGACTCATTCCGACACAAGTTTTAATATGATTTCTGTGTTTTAAACTAATCTGTGGTTTTCGGTCTAATGAGACTTCAATGTTGTTAAAACCGTTTAGAAGCCAGTGACAGATTATATTGAATGTGGAATATATTTTATATCTCTCTGAAGGAGCAGCTGTTTGACAGTCATGATTGAGAAATGCAACTAGCATCGACTGTTGTCTTGCGTCTTGTAACTTTTGTTTTAGTTTTTTCAAGTGGTGTTTTTTTACTATACGTTATTATTTTGCAGTTTTGTAAAGCACTTTTGTGTAAATTTTGTTTCTGTAAATAATGTGGTAATGTTTTTTTTTTTATTTTGTGTTGAGAAATAAATAGCATCTTTGTAAACTACAAAATGTTAACATGATTATGTACCTTGATTTCACAAAAATGTTATAGTTAAAATAAATTTTTGAATAAATATAATTGACATATTTACTGTAAAAAATATTTTCTAAGCTCTAATAACTTTTATTACTACTTTTAAGTTGTTAAAAAATAACTTTCTTTTTACTTGTGGATGTTGGACTAATATATTCAAAATAGGCCTACTCAATAAAATAATTTTGTTAAACCTCAAAACTATTTTGTATATTATTTATAATCGTCACATTTAGTGTAAAAAAGTATTTTCAAATCTCTAAACTTTATTATTCTTATTTTTAATTTCATTACAACACAAAATAATTGAATGATTTTTCTGACCGATTATATTAAAAATAGGCCTACTCAATAAAAAATGTATATTTTAATCTCTCAATTTTTTTCCTTATTCTCTGGTTTATTCCGAATAAAATGATATATAATAAGTTATGTTTACTGTTTATAGTAATTTTTTGGCGAATTTACAAAAATACTTCTTCAAACAGTCATACTTTAATTGGATCTGGTGGAGGAGCAAAGTGTCAAATAAATAGAGTGCAAAAGGTTAAAATTCATGTTTTTGTTACAAAAATTGATAAAAAATAATAATAATAATAATATAAAAATATTATACTTCATATTGTTCCTAATGAAAGTCACTATCTGCGATATCTCCCTTAATTCTTCATCAAAATTAATTATTCAAACATAATTTTAAATAAAGTTGTGTAATTAATATAAATTAATTTTCTTATTTTTTCACCGTTCAAAAAATCCTTGATGGTATTTTTATTACCGGTTTCGGTGATTCAGATCATGTAAGAGGAAGACTTAAGCAATTCGATAATTGAATTTATTTTATTTTAACTTATTATATATATGTTTCAATATTTTATAGATGCCAGTATGTGTAGTGTAAAGTTTTATTAATGCATATTTATGTTCTTGACAAGCAAAACATTTTACGCTTGGACTATGAAAAATGAATAACTCAACATTTTTGTGATAATCTGATGATGGTGGCATAGTCTCACCGAAACAGGTAATAAAAATATTATCAAGGATTGTTTGGATGGTAAAAAAATAAGGTAATCCTACTTAATATTATAAATGTGAAAGTTTGTATGTTTGTCTGTTTGACTGTCAATCACGCAAAAAGTACTGGATGGATTTGAATGAAATTTGGCACACATATAGATCATGACCTGGAATGAGACATAGGCTATAAATCATTTTGATTTAAGGGTTGAAACAACCCCTAAAATAATAAATATGTATTATTATACATCTGTTAAGACTAGATTTTTACATGCTGGAAATTTTTACATTTATTTCTTCCAAGATATATATAAAAAGTAAACTATATTTTTGTATTTTGTAGCGTGTTGATAAGGGGTGAAAATGTGATAACAACCCCTAAAACAATACAAATTAAATATAATACTTCCCTTAAAGTTAGAGAGCTGGAAATTGGTACATTCATTTATTACAAGATATATATAAAAAGTAAACCATATTTGTATTTTTTAGTGTGCTGCTAAGTGCTAAAAATGTAACAACAAACCCTAAAATAATAAGAATTAATTTGTATTCTTCCCATAAAGCTAGAGAGCTGGAAATTGGTACATTTATTTCTTACAAGACATGTATAAAATGTAAACCATATTTTATTTGCTTTTATTCACGTGCTGCTTAGGGGTGAAAATGAGATAACAACCTCTAAAACAATACACATTAATTATTATACTTCCCATAAAGCTAAAGAGCTGGAAATATATATATCTAAAAAGTAAACAATATTTGTATTTTGTAGTGTACTGCTGAGGAGGGAAAATGTGACAACAACAATAAAATAATAAAAATGTATTATTATAATACCATTAAAGCCAGAGAGCTGGTAATTTGTACATTTATTTCAAACCATATTTCCATTTTGTAGTGTTCCGTCGGCTTCGATTATATTGCAATGATTTGGAGTTTTTTCATTATTTTTTAACAAAAATCGTCAATATCACAATCTTTGCCAGTTACGGGCTATACAACGGTAAAGTGTATATCCCCCTAGAGGCTCTTCCCCCAAAGTCGAATTTTTACTTTTACAAACTGGGTAAAATAAGTGAGTGACGGGTCAAAATATAAGTTTTTCAATGCAAAAAACACATTATATTCCGTCGGATTCGATTATATCGCAATGATTTGGAGCTTTTTCATAGTTTTTTTCACAGAAATCGTCAATGTCTAGAACATTTTTGACAATTCTCAACCCCTCTTTAGGAAGTACTATCTTTGCTAGTTATGGGTTATACAACGGTAAAGTGTATATGCCCCTGGGGGCTCTTCACTCCCCCCCAAGTTGAATTTTGGCTTTTACAAATTGGGTGAAGTAAAGTGAGTGATGGATCATGAAAAAACACACTATTCCGTCGGCTTCGATTATATTGCAATAATTTGGAGCTTTTTCATTGTTTTTTTTCACAAAAATCTTCAATATCTTGAAAACGGTGAGTCCTAGAGCTTTTTGACAATTCTCATACTATTTGTGTAGAAGGTTCCAACGGGGTTGGCATGCGGAGCATGCAGGGGTTTCCCCTAGTTAATTTATATTAATTACATAACTTTATTTAAATCAGAAATCCTGGTGGATTAAGGATAATGTTTAAATCATTTTAAAGCTTATGTTCCCCGCTATTGACAAAATATAGACATCTTAAAATTCATGTTTTTGTTACAAAAAATGATTTAAAAACTTTTATATTATACTTCATATGGTTCCTAATGAAAGGCACCATCTAGTAACAATCTGTTTAACTAACATGGCAGCTGTTAGATTGTTTACATTCTATATTCAAGTGTTACACAAATCAATCAAACTAAACCAACGTAAATAAATAAATGTAATTTACTTAATTAAATATATGTATTAAATCAGGTAAGTAGGCCTACTCCTAACTTGCTAAATATTCACATGGGTCAGCTAGTATAACTTTATTTATTTTGCTTGCTTTTATTATTTGAATGATTAGTCTGAGTATCTATCACGCCTTTTCTCCTTCTTTTCTTTCAAAAAGCTTTTCATATTTTTGATATACTGCAATTATTTTTTCCTTCTGCTTGTCTTTTTTCATATCATGTGATATGATAAGAATATACTAAGAAAAAATAAATAACTTAGTCACACAATTTTTGTGATCTAGAGAAAGAAAAAAGACTTAAAGGAAAGGTTTTGTGAAACGACATATCATCAGACTTTCTAGTCTATTCATCTTTCATTGCCACACTCTCCTCATAAATCTCTTTGCCAGTTGTCCCAGAAGGTAAAGCAAGATGGATTTAAAGTGTAAAAGTGTTTAAAACCGTTTTTCCGAAACTTGTGTTTTTTAACTTAAGGTACATTTATTTAAAGAAGCATGATACCTACAAGACTGATATCTTGCAAACACCTTTTATACTACCATACCAGATTTACAATGGTATGCTAATTGAACCCCTTAATGGTCTTGACGTATATATCCGACAGCAAGAAATGGCAAAAAAAGGGTCACTAATGTATTAATCCGTCGTCAACATTTTGTCTCCTTTTCTTTTGTTTTTCGCCGTATAAATGCGTCAAGTAGTGCCTGTATCATTCACATTTGAATTTATCGTTACTCTAATTGATATATCGATATCTGCTTGAATTTCGATCTACTTATTTCTGATACTGTAAGCCTAGGCCTATATCGTTTGAGTTCCACCTTTGTTGTGAGTCATTCTATAGTCGCCTATTTGTTATTGAATTGTAGTTAGCAGTTTTTATATTTTATTTGCAAGTTTCAGAAGTTTGTTTGTGCATACTAATAAGTTTATAGTATATAAAGTATACTAGGCTTCGCGTCCCAACCCCGTCTCGGCCTATGGCCTCAGATGGCTGCTTCGCTTCGCTCACAGTTGGAAAGCTCTCCAAACTCTCGCTAATTTTTGGCTCGTTTGTACCTGGGTAAACGAGCATTGTTCAGTATTTTTAACATCTGGATTTTATCTATAATGTATCTATTCGAATATTTAGTGAGTTTGAAGGAGGTATAAAAAGAAGCTGTACCTATTCGCCTTCTAAGTGACTTGAAAGGTGGTATAAAAAGAAGTTCAGATTTTAAATTTTATGCGCATTTTTCAGACTTTATGCGTGTTTTTGAAGACATAAGACCTAGTGCATTCAATTCCTGACGTCAAATAACCCCTGTATGCAAATTTTCATCAAAATCGTTAGAGCCGTTTTCGAGATCCGCGACAGATACAAAGATAGATAAAAGAATTGCTCATTTAAAGTAATAGGATTTTATCCATATGATATAAATCTGTCCAAATTAATTTGTTGAAAAATGTCTTTGCAAAAAGAAATCGACAATATTGAGGTTTTGAGGTTATTAGATGAATTTAGTTCGGATAGTGACAGAGACAGTGATTATTTTGACGATATTCCAGAATTGGAAGAACTATTATTACCTGATATAGAAGAAGGTGATATACCTAATGTAGTGGGAGAAAATAATGTATTTAGGCCTAGGTTAGGTTAAATTTAATTATTTTAAATGTATTACTTTAAATTGTTTTTATGCTTATAAAAAGTGTTTTTAGGTTACTACTAGATATATTACAGATACAATTAAAGAATAAAAAAATGGAACGTAATAGTTTTTTTGGTGTAAAAAAATGGACCATTAAGGGGTTAAACCATAATTATTAGTAAAAAATTAAATTAGTAGTACTAACAAAATAAAATTTTATATAATTTATATTCAGTATATTTTTATAGTTCTGCTACTAAGACGTACTTGCTAAATAAGAACCAGAAATTTCATAGTTATAGACCTAATAGTTTCTGAGATAATGCTACCTGCAGTAGGGTATTTACTCCCTTTTGATTAACATTGGAGAGTTAAAAGGTGCTGTTTCCTCTTAAAGGCACTCCAAATGGAAAAAAAATATTTTTGATTGATTTTTAGTTTTTATGATTTTTTATTCTCCTGTCCTTCCTTTTTCCAAAAATATACATATGGTTATAATTATCTTTATGTCCGACAAAAATTAATAATGTGACGTTTTCCTGTTTTTTTTTTTTTTTTTTAGTAAATATAAATACCTAAGTAAAATTATGCAAAACAGCACAGCCGGAGACCAGATATCTAGTCATATCCCGTCAGCTCATATCCCGTCATACCACCGTTTGCTTTACTTCCACCCTCCTACCCTCAAACCACAGATATGATTAGATATCTGGTCTCCCTAGCCTAGGTTTGAACCCAGCATCTTCTGATCAGGAAGACGCTACGCTATCCACTAGACTAAGGCTTGATTAAAGAAAACTGACAAATTAACAAAACTTCAGTTACTTTACTATCGGTATAAATATTACGTGTTAAGTAAAAGATAGTTTATCAGCACCATCTAGGAGTGGTTAAAGGAAGTTTGCTTGGTTGTTCTTAAGTTTGAATCTGTATGATTTGTATTCGTGAGAGGTTTATGGTCGTGCCTGACATAGAATTTAAAATATTATTATAATAAAATTTGTTGGTTAGGCCCTTTTTGCTAGACACTATCGATATACGCTGCTGAAAAAGACCCAGGTAACCCCACATACTGTTCAGGAGGCCATTAGCAAAAGGTAGGCTACTTATGAAACTTTGGCTTTTACGTTTTGCTCGTTTCCCGAAAATCACTTTTTTGTTATTTATAATACACATATCTGGAAAACTATCTAAGATATCTTTACCAAATTTTTACCACATGTCTATAACACAATTATCTAGTTCATAACATGGGATTTTTTAAATATTTCAAAAAATAAAAAGTTATATAATAATAATAATGATAAAAATATAAAAAAAGTGTTTTTTATTAAAAATCATAACTTTTAGGTTTATTATTTTTTGTTTATTTTCTTGTGTACGGAACTAGAAAAAGGTACAATTTAGAAAATAAAAAAACAATTATGAGTCTATCTTAATTACAACTTAAGTTATGTGTATTATAGCTAAAATTGTCGAAGATAGACATTCGGAGTGCCCTTAAGCAATTTGCAACAAAATGTCATGTAGTGTAAACAGAACATTTCCTTCATATTGTAAAGGTAAAGTGTATTTTTAATTTTACTTGATTTCAACCTTTAGATTTTTATGAGATGGATGTACTAAAAAGTAAATAAATTGTAGTTATCAAAATAGAGTTCAGGTAATTAGTAATTTGTGTAAATACTAAAAAGATTTAATGGAATATTACCTCTTGTGTCAAATTCTGAGGAAGTAGACGTCCTTCAATTGCTAACCCTTGACACTGTAAAAACAAAAGAATACAAATTTATATGCATTTACTATTGATTGTCTAGGTAGCAATATTCAATACTTCTTTGAAAACTGTAGAATTGAGGTCAGAGATAATAGACAGATCTTGTTCCCTCAATATTCATTCAATTCTTCTTTACACCACAGCAGACCTAAATAAATCTACTTGGGTTAGTGAAAAATCCATGAAAACATTCACACAAGTTATGTCTAAATTACAATGTAATATGTCATATGTTTTGTTAATTTATTTCCCAACTTAGTATTTAACATAATTTGGTACACGGTTTATATTTAGTTTATTAAATAAGTTTAAAAAGTTTAGGAATTTGTTTTAGAACAATAGTTTTCTTTCATTCCCTCCACAAAATGTTTTGAAAAGAAATGAAAAAATGCTTTGTTTCGCAACAATAGGCTAACACAATATTTGATGCAATACCAATAAAATAGTTCTACACAATAAACTACATACTTAACATATATATATTTATGTTAATTGCATTTTCAAAGCACTGCTGATCAGGCCGACTGCTTGGTTGGGTAGTAATTTTCAAACACAAAGAAACTTAACACCTAAGAACTGCATTACACGCATTTGTTTATCTTAAAAAACTAAACTTTTTAAGAAATAAATAACTTTTATAAAAGATGTATTTGAAAACAAATTTAGACTACCAATATTTGCGTCAAAATTAATCTTAAAGAATTATATATTATTTATTAAATTACAAAAGGCAAAAATATCTTACAGTTTGGAAAATATCTAGAAAACAAAAGTTTAAAACTTGTATCTAATAGCATACCCGATAAAAATTATAATAAAATTCTTGAATTAAAGCCCATCTGTACTGCCATTGCTTTTTGAGAAATTTTTGCAAGCCACACCCAATTGTGCACATTTAAATACTTTAAAACCACTTCTTTACTTAGTTCATGAGTTTTAAACCACCTAAACCTAAAATCTTTTAAAATTGGACATTTTCCGATAAAATTATACATGTTCTTGAACTGATTTACGTTATAAAGAGAGCAATTATAATTTTGTTCCCAAACCCAAGGTTTATAATATAAGTAAAGCAAATCTCCCCTAAATTTTGAATTAAATTCCTCTCTAAAATGTGTTTTATCACAAAAGTCTACCTCTCTGTAAAAAGCATGGTAATGATTTGTCCTAGTGGCTTGTATACTTCTGCCTAGCACTTCAGCCAAACACTGCCACTATTGAAACCAAAATAGTTTTTTTCTAATTATCTCTTTTTATAAAATATTATATAGACGGTTATCGGCCATATTCAGTACCCAAAATGTTTCATAATACTAATGAAATAACTATCATGTTCTATAACAACTACAAAAACTAATAATTATTTACAACTTTACTATTTTTTCTTAACATCCTCAATTTGAGCCCTTATGACTACTGAAGGGCGGGGGAGTAGACTAATAAACCTTCATCTAAAAATGTCAATCTAGATTCGAGCCTACAAAGCAGTACATGCTGAAAGGACAACACAGTACTGACCAGCATTACTTTATCAACCTCAGGATCACTTTATTAACCTCAGCATTACTTACTTTTTCTAAAACAGCCCATACTCTAGGATAGAAATCTCTGGGAACTCTGTTGAGAGCACCATCCAGCCTGCGTCTGCGCAACCATTGACCTTGTCTGTCAGGTTCAGTTTCTTCACCTCCCTCTGAGTTGTCCACTCCAAGAAATCCACCAATTTGACTTTTCTAAATAAATCAAAAACATTAAAAATTTCATTTGAGCTTTAGACAGGATGTAATAATAATAAGACCTCAAGTAGTTGACGTTAATTAACTCACAAATTGAATCAAGTATATTCTGTGCAGGGGCAAATAATTGTACGTATTGGACAAATGAGTAGGTATCTAAATTATATCTTTCAAAAATTACAGTATACACAGAACAAAACTGTTGTAGGTTTATTTGCCCAAAGCAGTTTTGTACTTGGTAGGCATAAAATTGCCTGTACACACACAAACTGTTACAATATGTGTGTTCTATCTTTTTTCTTTCTAGGCATTTCAGCTCAAGAAACAATTTCATGTGAAAGTACAAACTAGAAGATACAACTAAGGTGACCAGATTTCCCAAATCAGAAACGAATACACTTTGCACGTACATGTGCACACAATGGCAAAGGTTATGATAGGTGCGCTTACAAACCTTAACAACATTAAATAGTAAAATATCTTATTAGAAGAAAAATAGACCAATTAATAGATTTTGTAAGCTAAAAAATTTAACAGCAAACCGATTGCGTTATGACTTAAGGAATAGTTTATTGATGAAAATACCACCTTCAGAAACAATGATTTTTATTATGGAATCGTTAAAACAACAATGAGACTTTGTAAGTCTTGACCAGTGCATTTTTTACTGACAAAATTTGGAAACCCACGGAAAATTTGTTTTGTTTTAAATTCATAATTTTGAAAGTTAAATCTTCGGAATTGTGTGAAATGACAGTTAATGGGATGTAGATTAACCATGCACAAGTTGAGCCCTTCCGAAATATTGATTTTGCATAGTATCTGTTTATATACTGCCTTTTTTTACTCTAATGACTGGTCTAAAAACATTTAATTGTACGGCCTACCATGATTTCTTGCATCTCAGTAGCAATAAACAAATATCTTTTATAACTATTGATTGTATGATAAATTAACCTAAGTGCTTCAGCTTTTGTGCCTAATTTCATTATAAGCCAACATTAATTCTGAAACAATAGTTTGTTCAGATAAATTATTCTTTTCTCCACAGTCAAACATTTTGTTACTGATCTTTTATTTGAAATGTGGTTATAGATACATATGTTCATTTACCTTTACTCGAGCAATCAATTTTACTTTTGCAAAACTACAAAAGATCAAATTATTAAAAACATTTTTTTAAACGGAAATTTTGTTCACTCAATTTTCTAATTTTCTTCTTTTTTAATTGTTTGGTACGATAAAAAAAAACACTATAACAATTTAATATAAGGATTGAAAAATTCAACTACGTTTCAATCATAAACTCAAGGAATAGAAAACAAGTGCATAAGTGGTAATACTTATATTTCATACGCTGTGACGATACTCAATACTATTGTATCAAAGTTTGATACATAGTTTGATTCTGTGTTAGGCTAATTTTTAATTTTCAATTACCAGTGGTTTAAATTATTTGGCATGTCCGGTTCAAAAATTCAGACATCTTGCCAACACAGTCACAACTTATTTTTTGTCAATAATGCTTGTTTTACTCTTACCATATCTAAACATTTTGTGACGATCTGTGTTTAATATGTTTTAAAAGCTATGTGAGGAGTGTTCAAAAAGTATTTGACTATAAGCAGAGAAAAAATTACCTTACCTAGTGGTTTAAACTCTTAATCTTCTTTGAATAGACCCCTTGCGATTACACACGCTTAACCCTTTTATTACTGTAAAATTCATAGTTGTTTTTCAGTATGGCTTCTAAGAGTCTTTAGATGTAGTGTTCGTCTTTATGCTCTCACTAGAGTCAAATTGAAACTTTTTCAGGGGAATTTTCTATGAGGGAAACAATTGTAAGGAGCCTGGTGAACATGAGAGATTGCTTGCACGACAAAGAAATCCTAAATTAGAAACGGGCGAATAGCCACGAAGCAAATGGCAATCCGGCAGGTCTAGTTTTGCATAAAGATGACACAAGACTTTGAAATTACTGTTTGTTGAAAGTATGGTCTTCTGATGCATATTTGTAATTCAAAAGTCTTCAAAAGAACCTAAAGGATGATAATAACAACTGCGCTTTGGTTTCTGGGTCTTACACATCACATACAGTTTGCACGACCTTAAGAAAGTCAGTTTTGGCACTCTATAGCTGTCCTGTCCAATATCAAAACAAACTTTTTATGTTCAAATGAAGGAAATTCTGGCACAACTTTTGGCCGTTTTAAAAACGGTTATACAACTCTTTAATTTGTCTAACATCAACAACTTCACTCACAAATGAACGTTTAAATTGATGACTTTGTATACTTTAGGTATTACTAAGCTTGATGCTGTAAAGTTGTTCAACATATAAAGTCTTCTTACAATCACTTCTTACACTAACTCACATAATCACTCTCTACTAAATTTTACTGCTCACATTTAAATACTTTTTCAGGGGGGGAAATATGGACTGATGCTTTCTAAACAGATCTTAAAAATACATCCCTTGCCCAATGAAAACTAAAAAGACATTTACTTTCAATATTTGACTTACCTTGCTGAAACGACCTGACTTGCAGCTAATAACTGAAAAATTGCCACGGCCAACTAAAAAGAGAAAAAAAGTTTTTTCAAAATAATTTATTTTAAATTTAACAGAGTAAAACATATTTTTATAAACAGAACTTTATAAATCTCCTTCAAATTTGAATATCTCTAAAAGAACAATATTTTAAATATATTAAAATAAAAAAAAAAATAAAAATAAAACATTAGTGAAAAAATATCAGAGCAAATAAAATAACTTTTTACATTATTAATGAAAGTTTTTAATTAGTTTAATATTTAAAAACATTAACATTTTAAAACCTTATAAAGAAATTGTGGAGTTAAAAGTATTAGAAACTGTTTTCATGTGTATTCAGTATATATTAGTGTATAAGTATGTAACGAGTTACCGAACTCGGTTACCTTAATCTACCAGACAGCTGGACTAGTTGCGCGCATGCGCGTCAGAACCGACCTTGCAGCTTGACATTGAATTCCAAACCAGTGTAGTTCCAAGTGCCGACCTATCAACTAGACGTAAGCTGCAGGTGAAACGTCCGTCGGTGACGAAGTTCTACGCTCACTGTAATCTTTCCTTATTATGCCATAAGCAAACGTAATTAACATTTTATTATAATCGGTAATCGCGGAACGTGAGAATATAACCAATCGCGCACTCGTAATAAATATTAAGCGGTAATAAGTTCGGTTCGGTTCGAAGCCTATCGTGTACAAATGGTGACTAGTGATTTAGTGAAGGTTAAAGTGTATTAGTTTAGATATATATTAATTAATTAAGCGCTTGTTAAAAGCTGGGAGAGTCGGATTGGCAGGGTACGGCTGAAGGCAATCGGTTGAATTAGGGTTGGTGATTAATAAATTTGGTCTGGGTATGCGGCTATGGTCCATTTGCACCGACAGTTCCAGTCACGTCTTCCAAAAATTTACTAACTCGGTGCAAATACACGCTGACTAGTGATTCCCAATAACATCAAAGGGGAAAACTGGTACAGTAAGTGGTAGCAGAAGCGAGGTTACGTCCCGGAATAATTAATTTTTATTTATAAATTTCCATCGATATTAAGCCTAATAAGCAACTTTATTCATGTCCGACTTTGTAGATTAACCATAGCATACCTGTCTATTACCATATACGTCACTTCCGCCGGTAAAAACCACGTTTCTTATTTTTTGCAAACTAGTCACCATACTAAATTTTTGTAATTAATCTTTTACTGTATAATTAACCGAACTAATCTTTTCAATAATAAATTTTATCAACGAATATCATAATATTAATTATACACGTTTGCCGTTAAATTTTGCCTTATATTAATTTCTAGGCCTAGTCCCATTTAGTGTGAGTCATAAGGTTGGTATAGTGTTTCTTTTGTTTATGATTCCTGCTTTATTGGTGAGTACATGAATTATTATTATTATATTATAATAAGCAGTGCCTTATTTTATTCATATTTGGAAGTCAAATTACTGAACTGAGAGTCTACCAAAAAGAACTTTAAGTGACCTAACCTCTCAAAGAAAGTTTGATGTACACATAAACATCCAGTGACACTGAATATCGTTTAATAGGCCTAACCAATTTAAGATTACCTTTGGTAAAACATACTTTGTGTTTTGTTACATAACAACACCCTAACCAATAAACTATAAACATCCCAATCTATATAATTTCATTGCAAAATTTATAAACATAATACATTTAGGCCTAGCCTGCACCAGTCTGTATACAATAGTTGCACCTCATCAGACATAATTTTCCCACATATATAGTGTTATTTACAACATTTAGTCTGTCAAATCACCAAGTTCATATAGTGAATGTGTAACCTGGCCTTTTATAAACTTTTCTACCAAAATAATTGTTTCATAGTATAACAAATAACTCAGCTCTGACAGTCTTAAAATATTATATCTGTCAACAACAACCCAATTTTGTGTTTCTTTGTCAGTGATTGTGCTGGATAATAATTTACTTGCTATTTTTCAAATAGTAATCCTTTTTTCATTGAAAATATTGTTACTGTTACAATACTTTAGGATAAAACACACATTAATGATACAGATTTATAGCCTACCATGTTTGTGTCATACAACTGACAACTGATAGTACTGTTTCTTAGTTTGGCCATCCAAACAATATATATTTTACAGTGTTAGTGATATTGTCCAGTTACTTTGCATATTTCAGTGTTTCATAGGTAAAATAGGTGTTAATAATTTTTAGGCCTAGTCTAATATACTACAGTCCTTGTAATATATTGTCTGATAACTACTCATGTTGCATTGATAGGATAGTTCTGCCAATTGTGCATGTTGAAATGGTATTCAATATAGCATAGTGTTGGAAATACTTCAATAATTTCGTCAATACTGTTTGATAGTATTACAGGTGACGTAATTTTACATAAATTATTCAAAATATATACACTTTTTAGCCATTTCAGACCACATATGGCCTACACCTGGTAGTTAACAGTGATACAATATCTTGTACTACACATTGGCCTATAACCTACAAACCTAACAGCTTGTTCATTACAACGCAGTGATAGACACATTAGGCCTATACTCAAATACTTAAACACATATAGCCTAACTATTTTCCCTTTTTAGAAATCTAAATCTTATTTCTAATTCAACTGAATTGTAACACTGACATTTAAATCAAAACTGTATTACAACATTACAGCAAAATTACAGTACTTTCAAAAAACATTGACTAATTTAATTAATCTTAAACAATTTTGAAATAGTTAAACCATACTTAACCTAATTCTCTACTTATAGATAAGATATTTTTGTACAATAAATTCAATCAATGATCACTTTATTATAATTCTACAGCCTCAATATTAATAATATTACAAAAATAGTTTCAAATAATATTCAATAATTTTAAAACAAACAAAAAATTCCAAATAAAATAATAATTTTGTTACACCTTAACAATTGACCCAAAGTAAATGCACATTAAATATTGTTCAATTTAACCAATAAATAAGCTACAACAGTTATTATTAAGCTTATTACCCATAAATAGGTTGTTTACAGCATATTATTTAGCCAAGGTATTGAAACGTCCCGGACATCTGGAGCTACGATATTAGTAACCGAACGCAGGTAAATTGTTTTGTGTGTTTATAATCTATTGTTTACAGGTATTATACTGCTATATATTCTTTACTTTTGCAAATTATTACCTTCATATTTAATTCAATTCCTACAAGCCTACCCGGCCTTTCCATTTTCAGATTGAGCTGGTGATTACAAATAAATAATTGTCTATTTTTGTATTTTGTTGTTTTCGGAAAATTCTTTTTCAGTTAATAGTTTTTAGGTATTTACGTCTCTCAGAATTGCAGCTACCTCATCAAATGAATATTATAGCCTACAATATTTAATAAATCTTTATATATTTTAAATAACGCCAAACTTTTAAATAATTTTAGACAATACTTTATATAAAACAATAATTCAAAACAAATTTATTTCAAAAAAATAGTATTCGTCCTAAATCAACAATAGTAAACCGACAACAGATTTTATAATAATTTTGCTCCGGATTGATTATTTCTCAAAACTACAGCCACACCTAGACAATCATATAGCCTACAACAAATAAAAATAATAATAATTACATTATAATGAATATCACCAAATAGCAGCGATCAGGTAACCACAATTCTACAGTTATGACCCAACCTAAACAAATAGTTCTTATCGGAGATAGTCACACTACTCGACTAGGCCGGCACTACCAATTACAAAACCATAACCAGTTAACAAAAGTGTACTTCCATGGGTTGCCAGGAGCGACTTGTGCTAAAATAAAACTTTATATAAAGTCAAACAGAAAAATAATTTTCCCAAATAACTTTACAAGTCTAATTCTCGGAACCAACGACTTGCTCAAATAACAAAGCTTCGAACAACTACGAGTTAATGTCAATTCAATAATCAACCTCATTAAACGTTGTAACCCAACCGGTGAAATCGCGTTATTCGAACTTCCGATATTCCCAAAAATTAAAACCAAACCAAAAATAGTTGCACAGATAAAATCCTACAATAAATTTATAACAACGTTATTTGATATAAAATTGATCTGAATCAATATCGACGATTACGAATCGCCAAAGTTTTTCTTAACTGACGGATTACATTTTTCAGGATCAACCAATTCCTTAATATTGAAAACAATAAATGAAATATCAAACGGTAAATCAATTTCATACATAGGAAATCAATATAATACAGTTAATTAAAAGAAACAAAACAAAAAATCATAACTAACTGTAAAAACCCTAACCATATTAAAAGAAATTACGGCTTACATTGTGTCCTAATTAACATAACATAATTAACAGTACAGTATTTAACAAGGGATAAATTTTTTAGAATAATCAATTTTATTTAACCTTATAAAAATTTCATACTCTCAGGATATCAATCGACCCAGCCAATTCTAGGACACTATATAGCAAACACCCCCTCCAGTCTAATTATCAACCCGATCGTGCCGACCTGCCTTTGCCGAACACCTGGCTCCGATCGGTGATATTAGATTATAAGCTATTTCTTACTTCCTACTTCATTCTTCTAACTTATAACAATAGCACACACCTCTAATCTATCGACGGTTTCGTTCGGTCGATTAGGTATGGCTTGGGTAATCTCTTACGAGGGCTTACCTCTACCAAACATGACGTAACAACTATTCGATGATTAGAGCCTTTTTTCAGATCCATCAAAAAAAAAAAAAAAAATTTTTTTTCCCATTACATTTATAAGGTCTCACCAAACGTCCAGTCGTTTTTATATGTATCGCCGTGTGTAACCAGCTCCTTTTCTTAGACTATTATTTTTAATTTTGTTCATTGGATATAATATTAACTTCATTGCATCATTTTTTTTTATTCTCAAATAGTTGTTATGAGCTTTACATCGGAGATATTTGGAAATGATGACGACTTTTGGAAAAAGTAGTAGGCCAGCTACTAGAGAATCTTTATATTTGCATCCTTTCAAAACCTTCCTTAACTTAGAGTCATCAACAATATTTACATCAAATTTTTTTATCCCAAATCATCTATCCACCCACATCAGAACATACAACATTTTGTTATACTATCTACTCTCTCATTATTATCTATCTACCACTCTGGTCCGTCTTAGTTTATAAGTTAGTTTTATATATATATATATATACATATACGGATTTAGTATTTAAGAACTCGTTATAGTATTTAAGTTAATTTCGAAATAAATCGTACCCACCCCTCAATTACGTCGTGCTCTACAACGTACCGTGCGAATCAATCGATGCGAGATAATCCAATCCAGGACGACGCGTCGAACTCCACGTAAGCAACGAATAACACGACGTAAGTTTACGAAAAAAATGCCATATTCAGGGAAACAACAATTCTTTTCAATTAATCTTGCGCAGGCCAAAGGTAATACATTTAATTTCGTGCCTCGACTCGTACATTTTAATCCCAATTCCTATATTCTATCCATTCCATGTATATATTGATATTTTTGTTGTGTCTCATGATAAACATTTTTGTGTTTATTAATGGTTGTCGTTTCGCCAGTTTCAGCCTACCAGCCGAAACTGTGCCCTAAATAGTAAT
>JAGFPH010000188.1:327983-383769 GCA_018207615.1 Philaenus spumarius | reverse complement strand
CAAAAAAAAAAAAAAAAAAAAAACTACAAAAAACCCATAAAAAGTATTAAATTTCGATAGCAACTGCAACATCATCATTCTTTCTTGCTGGTTATTGAGCATATATATCTACAACTTTTCTTCCTACGCAATAGTCAACAAACGAATTTACACCCATCCTAAATTATCCTTTTTATTACTAAATCCTAATTCTACATTAATCCCTTCATAAATTCAACTATAACCAATTTCTCCTAAATAATATTACTCCTTTCAAATTTTTCCTACACCAAAATATAATAATATCTCAAAACATTTCAATCCATCCTTCAACCATGCCACTTAATCCTCAATAATACTCCCACCTAAATAACCATAGATTAAAAATATAAGTTAAGTACCAACCAAAATTAGTTATTAGTATTACATGTAAAAACCACCAAATTCACCCTATAACCTCAAACTATTCCATCACTCTTTAGCTTAATAACTTTTTAATTGTACATCCCGAACAAAAAAAAAAAAAAAAAAAAAAAAAAAAAAAAAAAAAAAAAAAAAAAGAACATAAAAAAGGGATATACAAATCAAAGGCATGTGCCATATCAAAATTTATCATCACCACGAAAATAATAGAATTAACCTAAACTATATTTAAATATTTTTACCATCACTTTAATATTTACCAAACACCAAAACCTTAACCATATTATAAGAATCCATACCTTATCATAATCAAATTATCAACGTACCGTAAAACATCAAAAAAGCAAGTGCCAGGGAGAATTCAGCATTCGATATGCCTCCCTCGTTTAAAAACCAGTAGAATCAATATAATATCCTCAAATTATAGTCTGGTCGCGATTAGGGCGTCGATTTTTTTTTATATTTGCAGATAATTCAATTGTTTATTAAATCTGCCACAACCTACCATCCTCAAACCCCCAATACCTCACCTAAAATTAATAAATTTTTTTTTTTTTTTCTCGCAAGGGGGGAGTCTGTAACGAGTTACCGAACTCGGTTACCTTAATCTACCAGACAGCTGGACTAGTTGCGCGCATGCGCGTCAGAACCGACCTTGCAGCTTGACATTGAATTCCAAACCAGTGTAGTTCCAAGTGCCGACCTATCAACTAGACGTAAGCTGCAGGTGAAACGTCCGTCGGTGACGAAGTTCTACGCTCACTGTAATCTTTCCTTATTATGCCATAAGCAAACGTAATTAACATTTTATTATAATCGGTAATCGCGGAACGTGAGAATATAACCAATCGCGCACTCGTAATAAATATTAAGCGGTAATAAGTTCGGTTCGGTTCGAAGCCTATCGTGTACAAATGGTGACTAGTGATTTAGTGAAGGTTAAAGTGTATTAGTTTAGATATATATTAATTAATTAAGCGCTTGTTAAAAGCTGGGAGAGTCGGATTGGCAGGGTACGGCTGAAGGCAATCGGTTGAATTAGGGTTGGTGATTAATAAATTTGGTCTGGGTATGCGGCTATGGTCCATTTGCACCGACAGTTCCAGTCACGTCTTCCAAAAATTTACTAACTCGGTGCAAATACACGCTGACTAGTGATTCCCAATAACATCAAAGGGGAAAACTGGTACAAGTAATAAATATTTCTGTATGTAAATAACACATGACAAGTGAAACATTTAGATGATTATTTTCTTTTGTTGTGTAGAGAAAAGAATATCTACTTTTCCAAATAGATATGGCACCAAAATAATCTAACAGTATCTAAAAACTTAAAAAGCTCTCTAATTTACCACAGTTAATAGCTTTTTATAAAATATAAAAATTTAAGAGTTTTTATCCTTGGTTAATTTTTGCTAAAGCCAGTTGTCAATAATATTTTGTGTAAAACTAATTTTTAAACATGTATTATACTGAAGCTCTTAAATAAATATATTTAAAAAATCTAACCTATAAAAATTTGTTTAATGATTTCTATTCTGTTTTTAAATGATGGGAGTGTTGATTGTTTGTATAACTGTTTATTTGAGAGCAATAATTGTGTAGTATCTATATATCTATACATATAATAAATCGTGTCTATCTGTCCGTTTGTGACGGCATCAACTGAGAATGGCTAAATGTATAAACCTGGGGTTCGAGCCATTAGATGCAGCATTTTTTCGGGAAGTTTTATGAGAAATCCACATTATGTCTCTCTCTTTTAGGGACGTTTCAGATTATAACTTTAGACTGGTATCACCTATATTCAATTTGAGATTCTCATTGGATTCAGTTCACCGAGTTCTTTCAAATGGGTACCGAGACGATTCTGTAGATCTCATAGTTTAGATAACACAAAACGTGTGCATTTTCCTTAAACTTCTTGGTTAACAGACTTTTTAAACAGCTGTAGCTCTCCAACGGAGGTATTTAGGAAAAATCTTAGACCACCTTGGCATTTGGAAATTTAATTCCCTACAACTTTCATAGCTGATATTTTTTTATAAGGGGTAAAAATATAAAAAAACATTTGACAGTTTTGCTTAAATTAGTTTTGACCGTAGCTTTTGAAACGTGTTATTTGTTTAAAAAAATTTCTAATATCGTTGAATTAACCGTATCTGAAAATAATACATTAACAATCAACCAGGATTTGTTTTTGCATGTACAAAAGTTATTGTATGTGGGTACAGTTTGTACAGAATATAATATATGCCATTTTGAGAGAATGCAACCACTCTCATATTCATGTAAAAAAACTAAAGTCTAAATATTATCATAGAAAGTCGGGCGTGTTGAAATAAAATATAAAATTCTTGCAATGTTTAGTAATTAAAACACTGAAAGGTTTCACTGCTTTCTATTTAGTTTTTGTGTTTTAACTTTACGTTTTGATGTGACAACAAGAGTTGAGGCACATTCTCAAAACATTGTGCATTACATTTTGAATACACGAATTATGGCAAATCAAATGTTAGAATAAACAATAATAATAAAAATGACTGACCTAACCAAAAATGATATAAAATGTACATAATTCTAATCACACAAAAATAAATCTCTGTCATCCAGAACAAGACATAATTTTATACAATTAAATTCCTAAATATTGAGCCAAAACTTTTAGGGTTTACTTATCTATTTATAAGAGATTTTATTAAAATATACAAGCAGTAGATCTCATCTACACAGAAATGATTCAAGATTAGGTGCAGTATTAACAAATGTATTTTATAAAGTGACTATTATCTATGCCGAGTTAATTTATTTTGCAATAAAATTAAACAGTCAACGAAACAACGATACTCACCGCTACTTATAGCAAACTCCTTTCCACTCATAATATGGTGTAGTAAATTCTTCATTTCAAAAGGAGACAAGTTAAGTAAATGTTCTGAAGCTTCATCCCCAGAACACATTAATGTGCGTGACAGCTCCGTGGCCATTACCTAATCAAAATATTGTTGATTACAAACAAAATTTTAAATACAATTATATTCTTAAAACATAAATTATTCAAAAGTAATGCACAAAAAATAATTAGTGCCATTCGTAAAATAAAACAAAATATTTGTAATTTTAGTACTTTTAAACTCCGCGAATATTTAAAAAATGTTGTATACTCACAAAACTATTATACAAAAACTACCACAACTTTACAGATTCTTTAAAAAAAATTACCTGAATGATGAGTCCTACTCTGAGACGTAACATTTCACAGAAAAGTTGAGGTTCTGTTCGGATAAACATTGCCAAATAAACTAGCAACTCCTGAAACAAATTTTAAATGATTGATTAAAATAGTTTACACAGGTCTTACACGCTAACATTTAGAGTTAGAAAATATATGTGGTGTGATTATGTGGTGGGAAATTAATTTTCTATAGCAATTGAATAAATAAAGGTAACAACAAATAAAACAAACTGTATTATTGTACACTGGATGAATGGGAAACATAACTTTTCATTGCTTTTTCACAAACGTTCAGATCCACTATAGTATTCCAGCAAAGTATAACTAAGCTCTAACAATACTGTAATGTTTATTTTCAAAATTTTAACAGTAGGACATTTTAAAGTAATTTTGGTACATGATTTTAAGGCTAGGCAAGGTTAATAATTATACTTTAGACAAAATTAAAAGTTGAAAATAATGAAATCTAAAACGATGCAAAAGAAAAATTTGCAAGCCTGTTGTTACAACCTGTAGGTCTGGACAGACATGTGTGTTTGTGTGTGCATGCTTTCAAATTAACAATGTTTCCGAAATTAATATTTATTAAGAACTCGTTCAGCAGTAATATAAATCGACTTAAAATAAGAATAATTTGGAAGCAAGATTAACCTATTCTAAAGAAAGAGACCAAAACCCAGATCAAATCATTCTATCGATAGATTAAACTAACAACAATTCAACACTGACAATAAAATTGTAACTGAACAGCTTTAAGTGATGTTTATAATTATAATTTAAACATGAATATAAAAATATTACAATAATCAAATTATATTACAAACAATTACCTGTCATTTAATTAAACCAACAAAAGCGATAGAAACAATATAAGATTGATTGAAGAAATCTAAACCAGATTTTTGAATCTTAATATTAAATTCGGCTAACCTACACGCTCAGAACTGCCTAGTAGAGATGAGTGGTATTTTCCTAACCTAGTAATTGACTAAAACGTTTGAGAGCAGCACAATATTAACCAAAGTAACAGTTAAAAAATTATGATTTAAATAGCTACTTATTTTTGAATACCTATAACCCATAAAACTGATATTTCAAAATAACTGATTAGCTCATATTGTTGCTACGCCTATGATGAGAATATACGTCTAGTGGCTAATACTTAATTTTGTGGAACTCGTCTCTGATCTTTCCCGACCATTGGAAGGAGAAAAGACCCTCCATGTACCCAAAAACAGATTACAAACTGGTATAAACTACCTGAGTCAACATAGCTGTACTTTCATCATCACCATAAGCCTGGTGTATCAATTGCCTTAGTTCATTCTCTGGTAGAGGCGCTGTGATTGTGTTTTCGTTTGATGGAGCCATTCCAACAGTAACCTATAAAGTTTAACACAGTCCAAGATTAAAAAAAGCACAAAGCAATTCTTTACTTAATAATTGAATTTTCCTTTAATCAAACTTTAACAAAGTATGAAATATTTCTACTTGAAATTTGGTTTTTATTAAAATTAATATTGTTTCTGATTTATCTCAATCTTGTGGTAATTTAAGATTCTTGTTCAATAATATAATAATAAGATTCTTGTTTTAGGTTTTTGAGTAATAGCACTAAGCTTCATAAAAAAAAAATTGTGAAGCATATCGATTTATTTAAATGATAAAGGTTATGTTCAACTTGAGTACATTACATCGTCAACTCATACCTTTATCATAGAGAGGATTGTTACAAGTGTTTTTAATTTAATGACCTGTTTCTGTCGTACAAGAAGATCAGTAACTGCTTTGGCCAGGTCTTCGACTCTCTTCCCCAACATGCCCGCTGTATGTCTCACTAAACCCCACAGCTTTTGTTGACAAGCCTTCTCATATAAAACCTTCAACAAGTCCTTCACTGTGACTGCTTTACCTTCTTCCATCATTCCTGGATGAACAGAATTTGTTATGATTTGAGAAAATAAATACAAGTATATACAACAGACTACCTCTTGTCTGAGGGACCAAACCTCTCGTCAGATAGTGAAAAGGTAGTTTAAGCTACGGTTTCCTAAGAAAGCGGTGCCGTTACCTAGCGGCCGTAGTGTAGCGGTGGATGACGACAATAAAACATTTTCTATACAAACTAGATGAGCTGGTTTCCTAGAGAGCGTTGATGGCGAGCGGAACGTCAAGTAGCGGTGCCGCCATCTACATGACGGCCGTTATAGCGGTGACAAACAGTTTAACAACGTTTTTGTCGCTAGCGGTGAACGTTTTGTATTAATATAATGAGTGCAAACGTGTTTTGGAGTAGCGAAGATGACGAAATGTTGATTGATTTTGTAAAAAATCATGAAATATTATACAATGTGAAAAGCAAAGACTACAGAAAAACCCAGTTAAAGCAAAATATGTGGCAAAATATCGGAACTACACTTGAAAGATCAGGTATGTAGGCCTATTTATAAACAAATACTGTATAATTTTTCATTGTTTTATTATATATTATATAGTCATGAGGATATTATTATATATACAAGAAAATGTTCAATGTTTTATTACATATTATGTTAATCATAAGAATATATTATATCCAACAGCTAGCTTATTTCTACATAAAAGTTATAACAGGAAAAAGTTAGGTTAGGCCTAGTGTTGCATTACATAATTATACTGCCAATCAACAGCTCCTGGACCATTGAAGTAATTTTTAAATATTTCTCGAATTTGAGTGTGATTTATTTTGGCTCGGACATTATGTTCTGCCAGAGGTATTAAATTTTCGGTTGGTAATGGAAGTGAATCATCAATATGATTTTGACCTGGAGCAAGTATTTTTGCTTCTCGTAAAATGTTATGTAATATACAAGCACATATAATCAATTTGTCTGTAGTTTCTGGGGCAGTAGCAATAGGTTGGAAAAAAATTCTAAAGTATCCGCATAAAATTCCAAAAGTATTTTCAGTTGTCCTTCGAGCTCGAGATAGTCGATAGTTATATACAGCTTTTGATGGATCATCTAAAGATTGTCGCCTTGGGTAAGGTTTCATTAAGTTTTCGTGTAGAGCAAAAGCTTCATCACCTACAATCACATGGGATACAACATTATCCGTCCCGGGTAGTTTTTTTGGTGCAGGTATATTGAATGTGTTAGTTTTTATTATATTTCCTATTTTACTTTTTAGATAAATGCCAGCATCTCCTTCCCTACCATAGGAACCGACATCAATAGCAGTAAATTTACAATTTGCATCAATAACTGCTAGCAAAACTATTGAATAATACTCTTTGTAGTTGAAATATAATGATCCACTGCTTTTGGGGGCCTTTATCCTTATATGTTTTCCATCAATTGCTCCGACGCAGTTTGGATAATTCCATTTTGAAAAAAATGAGTTACTGATTTTTTGTAATTGATCATCTGTCGGAGTTGGCATAATTAACGTGAACATTCTTTTAATAATGGCTTCAGCAACTTGTTTTATCATAACACTTATCCAGGAATGACTTACTCGATATTGGAAAGCAAGTGATCGGAAAGACTCACCAGTTGCCAAATGCCTGAAATAAGAAATATAACAATCAAATGGCCCATACCTTCAAGACTTTAAGAACATATCTATATTTAATGGCAAAAACTGTATTATAATAATTTAGTACATATACATTTAAATGTTCTATGAAACTGAATTCGCTAAACTTCATTTTTAATATTTTTCAGGTTCAGAGTGCTTTAAAAGATGGGCTTACATAAGGGATTACCATATCAGATGTAGAGGAAAACCTGGTACTGGATCAAGTGGAGAAGCAGCAAGAAAGAGGTGTGATCTGCTATCATTTTTAGATTGCATTCCTACATCACAAAGGACCACAATTACCAATATTGTTGGAGAAGAGAATGAAACTATGAAAAATACACAGGCTACCAACGAGGACACCGTTTCTCAGAATAATGAAATTGAATTTGTGACAGCAGTGAATAGTAATAACGAAGATAATAATATTAATGGAAAAGGTAGATCAGACGACCTTAGAGATAAGAAAAAGAAAAAAATAACTCACTCTGAGGAACGGTTACAGCTACTGCAACAAATTGCTCAGCGAACAGCAACTCCTGCTCAAAATGAATTGGACGAAACAGACATTTTCTTCAGTTCAATGGCAAAAATAGTGAAAAAACTTCCTCGGTATGAGCAAATCCAATTAAGGATGCAAATTTCGTCATTGGTTTGTAATGCTGAATTAAGAAGTATTTCAAACTAATCAAGACAAAGTAACCATTCAGGATCGAATTCAACACCAAGCGCTAGCGATGTTTCAGGAATTGTACCTTCCCCAGAGAGACATATTTTTATAACACATGTTTTTAAAATTTAATAATTATATCATTTTATAAAAATGTATCCAGTGTATTTACTTACCTCAGAAGTATACATAACTTTTGCTCTGGGCATATTGGCTTTTTGTGTCTGTTATATGGTTCTGAAGCCAAGTCGTTTTTTATACGATTCAGTACGTAATCAAACAACATTGGTGTCAAACGAAAGTATTGCCTAAATTTTTCATCATTAGAGTAAAGATGTCGACGTACTAAAATTTGAAATGTACCCTCTGTATTACGTTTTTTAAACATTTCACTTTCCTTCAAACGATAGTTTTCATCTTCCGATGACTCCTCATCTTCTAAATAGACTAATCATGCAATATCTAGATCATCCATTCTCAACCGAAGTTTACGGCCACTGAATTTCTAAGTTGACAATGAAAGCCACCGTTAAGACGGCCGTCTTTTTACGTCTGTCGCATCATGACATTTTACGGTCGCTAGAAAACGGCACCGCTTTCTTAGGAAACCGTAGCTTTAGTGATACAACATCTTTCTATCAGTTAAACATGAAAGTAAAAGTGTAAAAAAGCAATTACGGAACCAGTTCAGAAGATTTAAACCAGAACACAGAAATTTGCAGCACTCAAATTCTAAACAAATGCAAGAATCATTGATTATGACTGAGTACCCTATTTCTGAATGAACAAACATATACACACTTTTAATTCTAACACATATTATATAAACCAAAAACAAATCATTAACAAAATATAACAAAAAACTCAATTTCTTTTTAAAATCATTAGTTACGTTTTTGTTTTCTTGATTGCAAAGTCATGCCATTTAACAACATAACATCAACTCTTCCTGCTGGAATAGGCAGGAACTGATGCAAACTAAACGGATACGAACGATGATCAAATTTGAGTGTCTAAGTTAGTGAAACGGAATTTTGCGATAAAGGTTAATCATAATTAGGGTAGCAAGTCAATTCCTATAAAGTAATTTGATTTGATTTCTTTACTAATCTAGATACACATGTTACAGTGTATAGACTTTGTCAACTAACTTACACCATAGATCATGAATAATAAATAAATCTTGCATCCATACGGGGTTTGTGTGCCGGAAAGAAGGTGTTCGCGAAAATAGTACATGATCGCGCCGCGAGGTAGCGCTAGGGAGAAAGCATTGTAAGCATTGGTGTTTCCAACCAGCTTCCTTCGTTTCCCCAATAGATAGCGCCAAAAAAGTCCAATTTCCAGTGGAACAAAATATTGCATTGGATCGGAGTTTTACTAGGTTATCCAAATACAATGCTTACACATAAAAACAGTAAAAACACCAACACATATCACAACAAACAAACATATACAAAAACATTAAACAATGAGCAAAGCAATATTAATACAGTAGACTCTAAAAAAATCCGGACTAATTGGGGCGGATGGCCGATCCGGATTTCGAAAAATCCGGATTTTCCTGAGTCGGGCATACTATCTACTGTGCCGATATCCAACTATACTCTAACACTCTGGCACATCAACTTATGGTACTGTAAAGTAACGTACATAATACAGTACTGGACTGCAATTAAGTAAAACACAAAAATGAAAAAATAAAGTTTGTAAACAGTATTGAATGGTTTTAGTAAAAAATAATCTACATTACTGTTCCAAACACTTTAAATAAACATAAGAAACACAGTACGTAAAAACAACACTACAAGTTGGAAATTTATTTATAAAACATTAGGAATGAAAATGTAATTTTAGAGATTTATTGCAACAAACTAAAAAAAGAACGTACAACTAAAACATCAACTTGAAAAAACTCACTTAATGAATAACAGGGAATATTTTAAATCCAGATGTACATAATTTTTTTAAACTTCTTAATGCCCACAGAAAAAGCTCTTATAGGGAGCATTTTGAACATTAGGTTTATGCAAGAGCATGCATGAGGAAGTTATGTTGAATTTAAATTTATTCTTCAATCGCAATTTTGTGCTATACCCTATACAATAATAACGTGGCCACTTGATTGACTTACAGCCTTAAAACACATAAAATCTTTCTAAAGAGACTCCTGTATTTGTGAGTATTTAATTTTTAACAATGTATTGTCTTTTTTAGAGAATATTCAGTAATTATTCAGTAAGTGCTTTATTGTCGTTAAACATTTTACAATGCAATGGATAAAAGTCAAAACGTTACAAGTGTACATAAAATTACAAATAAATGTGTACTAAAAATACAAATTGTGACATTTTTAGATGTTATATTTTTAACTGGATTATATGGCTAGATTTGATAGACCAAATTGCATATAAATTATTTAATGAGTAAAAGGCCACTTATTACCACTTAAAATAAGAGCTTAGGATCTGCTTTCAAACATCTAACTGTTCATGGTAGTTGATTAAATAATTTATATTACTGGCACATAAAACTATTATAAGACTAGGGGAGACCCCTGCGTGCTTCCCACGCCAACCCCGTTGGAACCTTCTATACACATAATTCTGTTGTTTTCTTTATAATAAAGGTGTAGGATTAATAATAACCTCAAAGCTAAGATAATAAAAATGCTCAAATCAAATTATTTAGAATATTTTATAACAGCAGGTATAATAAAGGTTAAAAGAACCAGCAAGGCTAAGGTATAGACCTACATTTTAATAAAAACCTAACCTAAAAGTTAGAAATAGAAATAATTGCTTCAAAGTTTAAAATCATCTTTTAATGAAAATATCAGAGCACAAAGCTGATTACTGTAACTACAGTAAAATTATTTGTTTATTATTTAGTATAGCGCTCCCATTGCCGTAAAATATTTAGTATAGTTTATGTTGTTTTTACTTCTAACAATGGCGTTGTTTTTCAAAAAAAGTATATAAAAACACGCGTGTATTCACAAGAAACTTTGTGTCAAAATTTCAAAGCAATTAATGAAGAGCATTCGGAGGTTTAAGATTTTGAACAAACGAACATTTACATTTTTATTTATATAGATTTACTCAAGCTACTGTAAAGAGTAACAAGGATTTGTATTATCTATTTATAAGTAAGGTATTTTAAAGATATGCTGCATAAAAAGATGGTTATTCAAAATTGTTCAACAGTTTTCAAGAAAAATTGTAGTTCTTTAAATAAATATAAGTCAACTACTAAAAATTTGTGTTTATTATTAATCACATATGGCTTAAATAGAAATATTTTACTGTCATTAAACAACCATAAATAACTGCAACTGACATAGTCTGTATCCAGGAGCTCTTGGACACTGCATTTCAACTACTTTCCACAACACATGTAAAATATCTCACTGAGACCAATATAGTTTTAATGAATATAAGTACTAGCAAAAATACAAGAAAACAAATACCTGTGTCATAGTTAACACCTTGAGTATCTACTAGGTATTGTAGAATATCTCCTTGCTCTTCCAAGTGTTCTGACTCTCTCAGCATGGTCAATAACTCTTCCACCTCAGTGTCAGCATATTGAGCTTCCGAACTCATTCTGTACACAATGGATTGCAAATAAATACAATTAAAATATGTCTCTTGATACAATACGGTTACAACATTTCGATTACTGTTAGAATGTTTATAACTTATTTTTGACAATTTTGAATGGAAATTACATTTCTACTTCCAAATTTACTATTTTAGAAGAAGTTACTATTTGGAAGAAAATATATCCATAAAATTTTACTATATAGAATCCACTGTAATTTTAGTTTTTGAATTGAAAATATTGAGTTGGATTTCCTGATTTACTTTTTCAACTGGCCAGTAGATATGTGTTGATAAAACAGGAATCTTAAAAGAGTTCTACAGTCCAGGTGATAATATTCAAGTTTCTCCTTATGCTTAATTGTTAAAACGGATTTGCTCAATAAATTGACTATAGAGTTTTTAAATATTCAGATTATATTTATTATTTATTGTGTGTTAATGTGAATCATTACGAACAAATATTATATTACAAATATCAAATGTTATAAAGTTTATCAAACAAAACATTGTAATTTTAAATTTGTCAAGTAATTGTATTAAGTTTCCACCACATAATCATATAAAGATAAAAATTCAAAAATCTTTATTATTTACTGTAGTGAAAAGTAAAATCATCCAGTCAATACAACAAATCAATCTTTGAAAAATTCGCTTGGAACTGAAAATTTGTACAGATGTTCAAATTATTTTAAGTTAAATTACAAAAGTCTTCGTCGATCCGCAAACAATTTTAATCAAGGTCAAATGAAGATGATTTTTTTGGCGAATATCTCTTAAATGGTAAGTTTAGTGGTATCGTAAAAGAAAAAATTTTGTAGATCATATTGTTTAGAACTAAAATGTCTGTATGCTCTTTTCCTAGTAATGTTCGTTTGTGAGATCTGGTGATTTAAAAAATTATACATACTAACAAACACTCAAATACAGCATATATAAGAAAAACGGACATTGAATATAAGTTGATTCCGAGAAATTAGTTTATGCATCTTTTGGGTGTGAAAGGAAACAAACTGTACATTTTGCCTTACTTTACACTAAATAAAATCTTCAAAGAATTAATGATTACTACTTTATTTGTGTATAAATATATTTTAGAATTAAGAATAGCACTCCTTCCTTGTAAAAGGGGCAATATTCATTTATCTGAAAGTTTTTTGAAAAAAATATCTAATAAAACCAGGAAATTTACTAAGTCAAATCTTTATCAACAATATTCGCCAAAGAAAAATTAGAAAATGAAAATAAAGATTTAAGTTTCATAATTATTTCTATGCCGAAGCAAACTTCAACTAAAATTTGATAATTGTTTCTTAAAATTATACAAATAACAAAGACTTAGGACGCAGAAACTAAATGAAAGATTTTACATTAAAAAAACCAAGAAAATGTTCCCTTAAAAACAGTTAACAAAACAACAAAACAAAACTAATCACAAGAAATTAATTTAAAACATTTTAAACAAAAATTGTATCATTTAAAAAACCAAACAAAAACACAAATCATTTATGTACGAATAGTAAAATCTACTACAAATAATGAAAACCACATCTCAACTCAAACTAATTACATACAGGCAACAAGGTCTTTAAAATAGGTAATGAGAATTATTTCATAGCATTTGATCTGGCAATAGTATAAAATTCACTTTAACAGAATAAACAGTTTAACAGCTGATTGTTATTGAGTGTGATTATATACTGTTGTCATATAAAACAGAAACATTCTTTTTGTGACGTGAGTTTTGTTGTACAAAAATGAGTGATCGAAATTACAAGCAATGTTGTGCAATTGTTTTGTTTCAAAGATGTAGGAAATGCTGCTGAAATTTTTACAAAATTGAAACAGGCATAAGGAGAGATGCTTTATTCAGAGAACAATTATCATACGACCAATGCTCTAGAAGCCACTAGTGTCGAGGGCAGGTGACAATATTCATCAAATCAGAAACAAGGTGAGTAAAACAGTTTCAAAATAGCCAAGGAACAAATGAATTTGAAACACATGACAGTTTATCAAATGAAATGGAAGTGAAGGAAATTATGGGTTTTTGTGATAAAAAAAGTATAAAAAATCACCCTTTAAAACAAAAAGAGAACAGGATTGTATGTTGTTATATTCTTGATATATCATTTCATGAATGGTATGGTCGTGAACTAATAACTTTGCTCAGGGTGTGTAGGAAAGGGAATTTGTTTCATTTGCTTATTAGCGAATTTCCATAGGAAAAATGAGCTATGCAGTGGCCCTTATGGTAAGACCCAAGGTCGGGAGTAGCAAATAAGCACCGATCATGGTCCCCAGAACACGTTTTTGGGTGTCATTAAAATTCATATATATATATATGTATATATGTGTTCGCACTCTAGCGGCCGCATTTTAAGTCCGATTTGGTTCAAATTTGGTACACATGTTGGTTGTCTATGTCGCTCGGATGAGTTCGTTAGCCAAAAAATCCAACCACCGGAAGTACGTTTTTTGACCGGAAGTAACTACTTTTTGACATTTTTACTACGAGAATGAAATTTTTTTAGAGTTTTTTCTAAAAATATAAATGTAGGATGTTATTCTGCACATTTTGTTTTTTTACGCGACCTTATAGCTCACTGGTTCCCCCAAAATCAATCAAAACGTAAACTACCATAAAAGTACCCAGTTCGAAGCCAAGTGATGCAAACTCGCGAGGCTACTAGGTGCAAACAAATTCAACTAATATTTTGCGTACACACAGACAGCTGTTCAACGCCTTCGTGAGTAGACCTATTTCCCAAATTGTTGGTTGAAACCCTAAAACATTGGCATAAAAACTTAATTTTGGAAATTTGCTCAACTCACGTCAGCGGTCCAGCTGCGTGGTCGAATTATTTATATTGTATGATGTATGAATATGCGTGTGAATATTGTTATACGTAGTTTATTCTTTCAATTCAATAAAAATGTTTAAAATTAGGTTATTTTATTTTGTAAGGTTTTTAATTCTTGTGTTTTTATGTGCATTTTTCTTTGTCTTTATTGTGTATTTTTGTTTTGCTTTAGGCTTAAATTAAGTTTGTCAATATGTATACACATTTTAATTGTGAATGGGTTAAGTGTAAGAGAGGACCTGAAGGTCCTAACTCCGCCCAAAATAAAGTCTTTTCTATTCTATCATCTCAATTTTCTAACAATGTGATTACAAACTATGAAGTAGCGGAAACAAGCAGCCCGCATGGAGCTAGCCAACATGACAAAGTACCTGGACACACAACCTTCGGTTTATGGCAAATAATAATATTCTTATTGTTCCTCAGCCCTCTTTTTCACCTGTCTTGACTCCTAAAGTTAAAGTAAGTAAAAAAAAAACACAACTTTGGAACAGCAGAAGAACATTGAAAGAGGTATAACTAACTAGCTAAAGGAGATTTCAGTTTTTTAGTTACAGCACTATTATATGAAGACACTGTTGATATACTGTTATATCAACTGCATTATGTACTAGGGGCACTATTTTGAAATTTATAGAGACAAGATTTAGTGTAATTGTAAATACACTGAAATAATCTCATTATTTAATTTACAGACCTTGTAGAATAAATGCAAAAACTTACTATTTAGGTACTGCAATATACAAAATAAAGCCAAAGTGTCTGATTATTATTACTTTAGTTATCAACACACACTGAATTAAAGGTTCTTTATTAGTTTCTAATCAGAGTTTCTTAATAAAAAAGAAATACTACCTGCTATTTAAAACTGTCTTAAACTACTTCTATGGTAAAGTTATAGCAACTGAGTTGCACCATTTGAAGTTCACTGAGGTTTTTGAGGCAGCAACATCATGAGCAGTTTCTATTACTTTATATATTGTACTTTACAAAAGGGGGACTGTACACTATTTTATTAAATCCAACTAGACAATGTAAAACAACATGATCACTTATTATCATACCGCGCAACCATGATAATATCTGTGAAAATTACATTATTTTATAAATAATTGTACCCAAGAAGATTTGGAACTGAAAGTCACCTCACCGTTATACACTACTAGCTAATTAGTTTTTTTTAAATGAAGTTTTTTATATGCATATATTGGATTTATCAATAATTTCCTGGAAATCAGTTCCAACAATACATAAAATTGAAGAAATCTGAGGCCTCCAGAGGGGTTATCATTATTGTTCAGAATTACATAGGTAGATATTTAAATTGTTCTACAGTTCAAAATATATATTTGGAACTAAATTTGGTGAACTCCAAATTAACGAGGAAATATTTTTCAAAGCAAAAGCAGTTATGGTATGAAAAAATGCCTTGGTTAACCATCCTAAGCAATATTTGACTTATTTGTATTCTTTAGAATAAAAAGGAAGTTTTTATTACTAAAAAGTAAACATAATTCAATTAATTTTCAATAGTATTTGTCTCACAAAAGGAAACTTTGAAATGGTACAAAATATAGATTATCAGATATAATTATATAGGTTCTTCTATCCTTCGAGTATGCAAGGAGGCAAAATCTAAAAAAAACTAGAGTTATAACACTTACTGGATAAAACAAACTATGAACATTAATCTGGACTAATTACTCAAAGAACTACAACTGCAACATAAATACGCACATTCTTTTGATGAAATATCTGATCATCAACCAGGTTATGTTGGGTACCGACAGGAAATAAAACAAAAACATAAAAATTATAAAGCATAATCATATGGAAAGTAAACACACCAATGTATGAAACACAAATTTCTACCTCTGAAACTTTATTCTTGCCCGATTCATCAAACAATAAAATTTGAATTCAGTAATGGAGTTGATCAATGAAGTCCTCGTTGAAATAAATATTTAACTTTTGGATGAGTTGAGACATAATATTAAAGAAAAACAATGCAGAACATTACATTAATTTTCTCACATTCTTATAAAAATCTAATGCAAACAAAGTGAATGTATTATATGTTTTAAGTTATTAAATTTTTCTTATTGGTATAGCTTTTTCAAATATTCTATACAATTATTTGATAAGAAATAATACATAATGTTATAAGAGTACATAACTACTCTAGTTATCAAGTGATAAAGCCTGCAATGTAAGACTCAAGAGCTAATAAGCTAAGTTTGAAAGGTACATGTACAAATGACAATAATCGTTAAACAAATTATATACTAACAATAATTGTTGTGAAACCCTCACAAAACTCAAGTTTGGAAGTTGTTCATGTTCAAATATAATCTCAAAAATAAAATTTGATTAAATGATTATAGAAAACTGCAAAGTTATTGGAAAATATTAGACCAGATTTTTAATTGCTATCAAATCTGATCTTCTGTTTGGTCATCATCACTGAAGAATATTACTTGATAATTTCACAATGTTACAACAGTATTTGATACCTATAAATATTATAAATGAATTAATTAATAAATACATTTATTACAGGTAAGAGATTTAGAATTTTTTTTTTTTCATTTTTAATTGCACTAGTACGAGTATGAACCACTTTTTTTAGACAAAGAACCTTGGAGGTTAACATATAAACAGTACTCTATGTGTCTCAAAAATTCACGTTTATGTCAATCTTTCAAAATGTCGACTGGGTAGGTACCTAAATTATAATATTTTCATTGAATGTTATGTCTCTGGAGGCACTGAATTTAATGACAACCTCAAGTTCCTTTAAAACCTATTTACTGAACACATAAAATTGAGTTCGTTAAAAACTAACTAAAACAATTTATGACACAAGCTAGAGTTTTCTCTGAGTCAACAAAGGATGGACAAACCCTGGCTAAAGTCTTAGAAGGACTTAAAATTAACTGCCAGGAACCAGTTTATAACAAGTAAGAAAAATATGTTCACAACAAGAAAATGTCTAAATAACACGGAATACACAACATGTCAACAGCTGTCTTATGATCATGTTTAGATACTTTATTTATTCTTGTTTTCTAAGTGCGACCATTTCATAATAAATAATAGAGGTTAAAGAACACGTATTTAATATATAGTGAAGTTGACAAAATACTAAGATTTGAATTAATCTATTTTCACCCAACAATAACAAAATGCACACAATTGAAATTTTTTTTAAATGACCTTGAAATTTTGTTTTTAATTTAAGTAAAACAAATATGTAACGATAAAAGACATAAATATGTATAAGAGTTGCCGAATATTTTGTCCTTTTGATCAAAGTTATATCACACTTACTTCCTTCCAGGTTAGTTAATGCAAAAAGGTTAAGCCTTTGTTTGTTTTTACCAAAACCTGATCTCAGATGTAAAAACTTTGAAAAGAATTATCCTAACGCTCAAACTATTATTTTAAATCTAGGCAATACATTTCCTACATCTACTACCCAACAAATAGAGTAGGCCTAATATCGAAACTTTTTTTAACTGAATTGAAGAGCTGATCACTTAAATATTGAGAAGCTTGATCCTTAAAATTTACAAACTGCTTTGTGGTACCATTTGTTGAAATTATAAAGTCAAAGTAAAAATATAACGTAGTAAATTACCTTGAATTAGTTGTCTTCAGTCCGTATTGTAGAGCTATCTACAGCGCTGTTTTGCGGAACACTGTTGGCTTCGTCAGGCTTGTACTAATACATACACGAGTAACTCATCGTTAATGTAATATAAAATAAATGTTTGTGGCCACATTATTTATGTCATTCTTGTATAGCTGCAGGTAGGGTACTAGATGTGGACTTCGGTTATCAGTAAATATTTACTTTAGTTTAGCGATTACGTCAAATATAGGATTGGAAGAAAAGTTCAACTTGTTGTTTAATATACTATCTGGATTATTTTATACGCTTTATAAATCTGAAATTCTTCTAATATATCCATTGTAGTACCTTTTTTTGCTTTGTGCAAACTATCCAACTTTGTGTTACTCGTATATGTGTTAGTACAAGCGAGTCGATTCCGTGAAATCGATTCCCGATTCCATCGATTCTGAGCCCGGCCACCACCGATCTCTGCAAATAAGTTCGTGTACGCTATTGTCACTGCCGCCGATTGCCGAGTTTATATTTCCTCGTTACATTCCATTTCATTCAAAAAATGCACCGCTACCGAGGCTACTGAGAATGCGCTAGCTATCAGTACTGGACTGGACACACAATGTGAATTCGAAGTATTCCGAGAATCTACACTGCACCAAAGTACAATAGAGTAGCCAAAGTAGCCGTAACCGCTACTTTGAGCCGTTAGTAGCCATTACTTTGTATGTCTGCAATGTAACAAATACAAAATACTGATTACAGTACTTCCAACACACCTCTACTATGTTTATGCGCGTAATTTGTATTTGATAGGTTATGGTATTAATGTTGTTTATAGTTATAATTATGACATTTTAAGCGAGGTTGATTACGAGTTTGTTACCTCATTGTCTTTGTGCAGTTGACTATAGTTTCTGTATTGTTTAGGTAAATAGGGTTTAGGTGCAAGCACGGAAAAACTTACCGTGCAAGTTACGTACAATATTTTCATTATACTACACCGTAAAAGCAACATACTTTTAATCAAACCATCTTTTTATTTTAAACAAAATCATTAAAACTTGTTTGATTTTTCTGTTATATTTCCCTTGACAAAATCAACCAGCTCTTTACATAAAACTGATATGTTTATTATTCTTATTTGTAAAATAAACTGGAGAACGGTAAAATCAATTTAATGTTTGTTGTTCCTTGTTAACATACCCCCTCAACGCCACCGCTCTCGACCCCCTTGTTTGTGTGCGCTCATATATTATACACTTCGTTTTTAAAGTTGTCGTACCTGGCATCGTTCAGATATATAAGTAAAATTGGTTTATAGCTGTTGTACCAGGCTTCGTTTAGGTAAATAAGTAGAACTTTTGTATAACTTTCGTACCTGGCTTTGGAGAGGTAAACAAGTAAATCTATTTATAGCTGTCATAACTGGCATTGTTCAAGTAAATATGTAATACATTTTTATAGCTGTTGTACCGGGTTTTGTTAAGGTGAATAAGTAAAACTTGTTTCTAGATGTCGTACCAGGCTTCGTTCAGGTAAATACTTAAAACTATTTTATAGCAGTCGTACCTGGCTCCGTTCAGATAAATAAGTAAAACTTGTTTATTTATAGCTGTCGTACCAGGCTTCGTTTAGGTAAATAAGTAGAATTTTTGTATAGCTTTCGTACCTGGCTTCGGATAGGTAAATAAGTATATCTATTTATAGCTGTTGTAACTGGTTTCGTTCAGGTAAATATGTAAAACTTGTTTATAGCTGTTGTACCTGGCTTCGGTAAGGTCAATAAGTAAAACTTGTTTATAGCTGTCGTACATGGCTTCGTTCAGTAAATATGTAAAACTTTTTTATAGCTGTTGTACCTGGCTTCATTAAGGTATGTAAGTAAAACTTTTAAAAAAAATTGTGGGTGAAATCAATTGTGCGGGTTGCCACTTGGGAGTGTTAAGCGATAAAATCACCGGGAATGCGATTACAACTTACCGAGAAAAACCGGAAATTATGCATGATTTTTCTTGTTCCTAGGCTTTCCACCCTGGTCTATGCAGATAAAAAACAGCTTTTTCAGTGCAGTATAATGAAAATATACATATACACAGATTTTAATGAATCCAAATCAGCAGTTTTATGTAAGTTCCTCTTAGTTGGATAACAACGTTGGATATCAATATTAAAAAACAACATTAACGTCAAAGAACCATGCAGTTAAAATTAAATAACAATGTTTACTTCCTTTTACAGTGTTATAATCATTGGAATCGATGGAATCGGAATCGAGAATCGATTTCCTGGAATCAAAATCGGAATCGATAAATTTGAGAATCCCCTAGTACAAGCCTGACGAAGCCGACAGTGTTTGTCGAAATAGCGCTGTAGCTAGATCTACAATACAGATTGAAAACAACTAATTCAAGTAATCTAGTAAACAGTCCAAGGCAACAGATTATATTCTATAAAAATATAATGTACAAAGCCCACAGTTATGACATATTAAAGTACAACACAATTACAGTAAACATTATAATTATTATATATTGTATTAGTAATATTTAATTCTATATAGTTACTGTCAAACATCAGAATACTTGTATTTGAATACAAAATCATACATCCTCAAAAGGCACAGATTAAAAACAAATTAGAACACAAATCTTTGTGAACAAAACTGTGTAAACAAACCTCGTATCTTGTTTTCCAACAGTACTTGTTTGTATTCTGAAAATCATAAAAGTACAAAATACTTTTGAACTGTGTGAAAAAACAATAAGACGTGATTTTATAGCACTGATCAAGGCCGTCCCTTGAGGGGGCAAGTGGGTGAGCTGCTCCGGGCGTCGCATCAAGGGGGGATTCTACGAGCTGCCAATAAAAATTTTGTATTGCCTTCCAAGTGTAAAGTTCACTCTATTTTGAATACAATTTTATTTTAAAATGTAATTTTCATGTGATACAATATTATACATCTTTTAAGTTCTTTTTGCATCTAGGCTTTCTCAATAATTAATAAATTATTTAAAAAATCTATTTTTTTACTGTTTCTATTCTTATTTACCAAACATTCAAGGCTACAAGTCTATAGAATGAGTTCAACCCAGTACGGTAGGAGGCGCCCAATGTAAGCTTGCCCCGGGTCATACACTCCTAGAGATGGCCCTGGTACTGATTATTTGTTGAGCAACACAAAAGTGTATAATTAATAGAGCTCGACTAACAAGATGGTATTATTTTTAAGAATAATCTAAAATTCCCAGAAAAATATGTTCATTTTGAATCACATAATCTGGCCACACCAAGCTATCATTGTGTTTACTAGTTTAAAAATTTTACTTTTGAGTTGGTTTTATACAATCATCCGAACAATATAATTCTTTCACTGACAAGTGGTACACTCTCAGATTTCATAAATGTTTAATTAAAATAATAAATTGAAATAAATATTTTAAAAGAAATGAAAGCAGACAACTGGTAAATGTTTTATTTTTAACACATGTTAAAAATTACATGTATTGAAATTACATTGTTGATCTCCTATTTGAATAAGTGCATAGTCAAACTGAATTAAGTGCGTAGACGGTTGATCAAAAATATGTGGGAACCAAGGTCAAAGATATTTCACAAGCCAAAAATAAAACATTGTGACATCAATCACCCTTCAACGACACAAAAAATGAGGGAAGAATGTTTACTCTAATACCAAGCTTCTGAGCGGGAAAATGTATGCGAGTACCGTTGAATTTTCTTCGATTATAATAATTCTTTGTTGTATTTAAACAGTTTAACATCAGACATTTGTTCGTCGTAATGGTGATTTTGTGTGAAAATCTACTAAAAGTCAAGTCTATGCATTGAATATTTTACAACAGGGACTTTGGAAATATGGAAAAAAAATTTTAATTGCTAGCACAAACTCTTATAACAGAGAGTATCTAAACTGATTCTGTACATTTGTGAATTGTCTGATATTTTGTATATACTTTTTCATTTTGAAATTTATTTGTATTTTCTTGTTTTTTCTGGTCATAGCTCAATTTACATAGGAAGTAGTTGACATAGAACTATAGTCAGTATTGGCTGTTAGTAGATGTTAGTTAGTTATCCATGTCTATACTGCTTTTATAATAGTGTGCTTTACTTTTGACTGATTATAATTTTTATTTCATTTTATTTCATATTCTAAATTTGTATCTTTTATTTTTACCACTTCACATCTCTATTAACATTAAAATGAACTATTAAGACTATTTAAAGATTGTGGCTAATAGATGGAAATGGACAAAATAATTATGTTACCAACTGTCTAAAAGTACATTATCTTGAACAGTGTAAATCTACGATATATTTCTTACCACTATCAGCGTTTAGAAAGCATTACATTTAACAACATGCAGTCTTAAAGGAGTATCCTTTTTCTATTTAATCTATATTTTTTCTATAAAATAACTTAGTCAGAGAATTAATTTGGTTTCTCAGTAATTTAGTCTTGAAAAAGTTAACAAAGTATGACTTATAGTTGTAATGCATTTGACAAATGAACATATTTTTATGAGATGTTGTGTTTAATATATATTTTTTAATAACTGAAAAGCTTGTTTATGATATTGAAAATATAAAGGTTTAAATAAACATAGTAAAAAAAAACACAATTTTTGTACCTAACCCCATATAAAAAATATTTTATTTCCCTTGAACATGACAAATTAATTTGCATCATCATTATTATGTTCACTAATATCTTAGCAGTAATAATCTTGCAGTTTTTTCATGAGAACATACTGCTTTAAATTTGGTTTAATTAATATTATATTTAAGTTATAATAATAACAAGTTTTAAAATAATGAAAAAAGTAGTATTAATATATAAGACATAAATGTTATTTTAAATTACCTTCTAGATCTGTATCCAGGTGCAAAGCTGAACAAGAAGAGGAAGCATATTGCAATAAAAGATAATGACATTATACAAATTTTAATCTGCAAACTTTGACACTAAACAATTTAGATGGAGCCTAAATAAAGTACAAAAATTTAAACAAAACAAAAATTAAACAAACATTTGATGTAAGATAATAAACAATAATTTTAACCAATCACCTGCTTGCAACAGTAAAATTTTGGTATATAATTTTGAATGAACATATTAGGTTAGTATTAACCAATTCATGTAAATTTCAAAATGTAGTGTTATCAAAATATGAGAAAGCATTCTGTGTTTTGGGATTTAAACATACAGGCATTGACACAACATACAAATAATCTACCTCACAGCTTTGCACATATGTTAATTCCAAATAAAAGAGGCTATTTATGTCTAATAAAAGTTCAAACTGTCCACAAACATCACAAGAGGCAGTGAAAAGAGTTCAAGAAATTTATGCTTGACAAAAAAGTCAACAACTTAGATTAGTTTACAACTTCAAGTGTCCCAACATACTTGACACAAAGGCCTAGTAAGTCTCAAGAGTGTAGAGTGCCTTTTCAACTGGTGCAAAAAATGAAAGAGGCTGTTTACGTCCAATAAAAGTTTAGACTGTCCACAAATATTACAAAAGGAATTGAATTAAAAGAATTCAAGAAGTATACGCTCGCCATCCAAAAAGTCAACAACTTAGATTAGCTTATAACTTCAAATGTCCCAAACTACTTGACACAAAGACCTAGTAGGTCTCAAGTGGGTGGAGTATCTTTTCAACTGGTGCAAGAAATGAAAGAGGCTATTTACTGTTAGAATCTAGGGTATTGAGAAAATATTTCAAAGTCAACTTTATGGGGTTTATTTATAAAGTAAATGTTTTTTATATATATATTTGAGCTAAGAGCAAAGTGCACAGTTTCTCTTATTTTGTCAAGAAAACAGTACCTGACGGAATGGTTTGTGCCTTAGGTGGAGGAAGATATGCTCAATGTAGTCTTTCAACACTACCTATGCTGCATCATCATATTTCCATCTGAATGTTTGAGCATTAATGAAAATATTTTTGGGTCGTTCGATCGGCTAATCTGTGGAAGATTATGAAGTAGTGCTAAATAGAGCCTTCCATATTAGTCAGATTTCACATACTCCGATTAATTTATGTGCCCATTTAAACTCACATGACCTAAAACACCACACCAATGAACCGGTGGATTCGAGCGTTATTAAAATAAAGATTGGACATTTGTTGTTCCACCAATCGATTTTGTATGTGGACAGTTGATGAGAATTTGTAACTTTTAAGTTCAAATCATGAAGTTGTAAATGAAAAACTTTACATTTGCAACATTTTTTTAAATAACCTGTATAAATAACTACATTAGGTACATTTAGTACATTGACAAAAAGTATACTCTGTAGTCATTTTGTTTTCAAACATTAAGTACACATAACTGCTATGTTGTCATAATAGTTTGTGCATAGGTTTAATGCAAATGTTTCCAATAATGAGTTATTTGATTTCTTACACCAAGCAAGAGTTGAGATAACCAAATATATGCTACACTTTTGTCCAATTTGCATACAAAATACAAATTATTTATTAGAGCTAAAGTCTTGGTGAATGTAGCAACTTTTTCTCATGCAGTTTCTTAAAGCCTACTGGGTCTTTTCAGAGGTTTAATAAAGGTAGATAACACCACATGTTATATAAACTATCGGTAGCTGAAAATCAGGTTTTGTTCACATTTCTGTATATTAATGGAAATTAATACTAAAATCAAAAACACAATGCCTTACCTTAGTCTGGGAGTTTGATTCTGTTTCCACAGAGGCATAATATCGTCTGGAGAAGGACTGCGAGGTATTTTCCTTGGGGAGATATCCGAGTATTGTAAACCAGCTGTTGAGGATCTTCTTTCGTCGAAACCCAACATATCACCTAGAAAATATATGTCAAGACCATTTAATCAGGTAGAAGTTAAATTATTTTATTATAATGTAAATGAAAAATGTTTATTTAAATATTAATCTGGGCTTTAATTTACCGGTAATCATTGATTTAAATTAATGTGGCACCTGTGTGAATATTGCCTATTGCTGTCTAGGTAATTATAACTGTGAACTATTACACAATACATAAATATCCACAATATTGTTTAAAATGTAATCTTGCTCCTTCAAATGTGTTAGTTGGAGAAAAATTCATAATTTTTGGTTACAAATTTTGTCTGGCTAAATTCATTCTGCAATTTAAAAATTACTAACATTTTGAATACAAAGGTGACCACAAAAAAAAACTATTGAACTATCTAAATCTGACATTGGAATTTACAGTATATTAAATCTTTAATCAAATTTTAATATTTGAACATACTAGGATTAAAATATATTCCTAATAACAAAATTGTACACATTATAATAAATTAGATCAAACGTTTAGTTAATACTCAAATCCAAACTATCACAAATAATGAATATTGTGTAAATGTTTTAGCAATATAACTACATTAATATATTAAATCAAATCCATTAAATGTTGGCTCCATGTTTTCTCATATTTTCTATTTTATGCAATTATTGACAGAGACAAATTTTCTCAAAAAGATGTTGGTGGAAGGCCCAAAATGCTATTTAAAGTTTAAAATTGAGTTTAATTAAAAATTTTAGATAGTTGAATTAAAATATATTAAACGCCTTTAAAATAATATACTTTAGTTAAAATTTTAAACGTTACAGAAAATCTAATTTACTCTTGCTCCAAAAAGATAAAACAATTTTCTTGAGTCAAAGAAGTGAAAGTATTCTAAATTAAAAAATACACGGTTTGGTATAGAACTACAATCATACAAAGTGTGTTTTTGTTTGTTTTTTGTTAAGATGAATTTTGCTAATCTAGTTGAAAATTCAATATTTGTACTACAAAATAATCCCACAACAAATTGTTTTTATCTATTGAATAGAGTTATAAAAACTAGAATTAAAAAAAGTTACAAAACTAAAACAAATTGTTAATGATTTACCAACAAACCAAACTATAGTAAATTAGTAATTAGTAGTCAATTTATAAAAAAAATCATATTTTAAAAGTAGTTTCAAAGTTTTATCAGAAAAACATAACTACAACAAATTTAACAAATATTTTTAACAACTATATGGATGTAAGTAAGCATGATTTTTGTTTGAATGTATCACTTTAGTAAACCATACAAGGATTATACTGTACTTCTTTAGATATTAAATATAAAGCTGACGCTTTGTTGTTCTGACAGATGGAATGTCTGAGATACAAGAAGTCTAGAACAGTTGAGTAATTGAAAACAAAGGAATTCTGACTAACAGTGAAGCAAAACTTGGAGTTAAAATAATTTTCCTTTGAGTATTTTTACTTACTGTTTAATATAATTTTGTGAATTTTACAGACAGCTAAGATTTAAAAAATCTTGTAATATGAATTTTATTTCAATATTACGTTGGAAGAGATATATATATATAAGTATGACTTCATACAATGACAAACTATTTCATTTAGTTTTTAATTATTGCTTTCAAATATTTGTATACATACTTTTATACTTCAAATCTTTTTATAATTGGTAGTTTAGTTTTTCTCGTTCACAATGCTCAGGGGGTATGATTTATTTGGTAAAGCTGTTGCATTAAATAAGTTATAACTATTAAATTTAGGCTATATTTAATGTAAAACACTTTGAACATATGTACAGTATATATTTAATTTTCTGACAATTACCTCTAGGTTCCACTACTGTACTAACCTAAATCGATTATAACAATTCTATTCGGCCTACATTTATTTAAACTTGAAACAAACAATGTGTCAATTGCTTTAACTTACGAACAAGAGAAACCAAACAACAAGAGTCTAACAAAACACAAGGCTCTTGGTTTAATGTGAACGATATCGGTGCTTTTTCCTGTTGTTCTTCGTGACAACCTGGTTTCAATGAAAACTTATTGTAAAAACATTATTTGTACGTGTATTATCGTTTTCATAAGTTGTATTACTAAAATTCAATAAGGTTCAAGAGATGTAAGATATTACAATTGGTACAGTGTATGCCCAGTGAAAATTTAACCTGTATTTTTGTTTGTTTTGGATGTAGAATAGAATTTACAAAATTTGTGTTCTATGTGTATTTGAATAATGACCAAATCTGAAATTAACATTCATATGTACCACAGTCAGTTTAGGGCTTCTCCTATTATCACAGGCAAAATTGTGTGAAATAGTACAATTATGATTTGAAACTATGCTTTAGCAACTCTCGCAGGTAAAATAATAAAGTTTATTATAGTAGTTTAATCGTTTAACAAAATTATAACACCAATTTCCTCTCAAAGTAAATAAAAATGGGGAATCATTGCAGTATTTACAAGTAATATTGATTGGTATGGGAAATGATTATTAGTTATACTCAGGAGATGCAGTTAAAACATTCTTATTGAGTGCTTTCACAGTCAAGTTCGAACTTGCAATGATTAGGTTAGCCCATGGTCAGTAGTATTGGTCTATTTTCTATAAGCTTTATCAAATCGAAAATAATAGTGAAAGTGAAAAAATAAACAAAATATTTAGTAAATTCCTAAATGTATTTATTTAAGAATTTAAACAAAAACAACATACAATATTTAATAAATTCTAAAAAAATCGAATTTACTAAATATTGTGTTTGTTTCTTTATTAAAACCGAATTCTATGAAGTACCTTGTGTAAGAATGAAATTGTAATTCATTGTTGAGTAGGTGGTTGAGGTTACACTTTTGTTTATTTGTATGTAATTAATTTTTTTACTGCATTCATTAAAATATTAGTAATACAGTAAGACCTCGATAATCCGGCAGACTCAATAGTTCGGCATCAATCATCTTGAAAATTTGCACTCATTAAAAATAGCAGTTTTTGTCATTATTGAGCGATTTAAGCCCGTCTACACTGTCTGTTGGCTCCGCATCAGTTAAAAACAGTTTGTAAAAATCTACTGCTCAATAAACTTGTAAAAACAAACATTTCAATCAAAATTTCTCCTAAAAATCGAACCGATTCAAAACAATGTGCTCTCGTCGTCCTATAAAAACGTTAAAGGGACCATTTATCACTTTTGTTGCTGACAGTATTTTGTTGAACGTATTCCACTTAATGAAGATTACTTGAACAAATTGAAGTCTTTGGAAAAAGATACATTGAATTTCTTGTAAATAGTTGTTCGATTTAAAACCGCTTTTAGGATATCTACTAGTTCCCAGAAATAAAAATCAGCGACTTTTCAGTGACTTTTACGGTAAAAATTTAAAAATTCGAGTTTCTATATACAAAGTCTTTATTCTGTAAAACTTAAAATCACTTATGACTTATGTCTACTTCTCTTAGTAATACACCCAACTAGTGATACACGAAATGCGTGATGTTTTAGTCGATTGTCTCGATTGTTCAAACATCTCGAGCATCGAACAATCACTACGCCGCAACTTGTCTGCTCCGCTGTTCACTACTACGCCCATACTCCCCCTTACCGAACGCTGTTCCTCTTTATATTCATGTTTCGGCAAAAAAGACATTGAAACAATATAAAACACATAATTACTCCGCTTCATATATGCTCAAAATTATTTTAAAGGCTAGATATGTCTTATAAAAAACCATTTTAAAGGAAGGTATTGATAATCAGGCATATTCGATAATCCGGCATTACCGGATCCCCGAACGTGCCGGATTATCGAGGTCTTACTGTATTTTAAATTTAAGTTTATGTATATTTGTGGTCTTTTATGCTCTATACCTACTCAACGATAAAGTAAAATTGTTTGGAGGTACTTCATACTCTCCTAAGATCATAGGTCCTAAGTATGTAAACATTATTTTAATAACAGAATACTGTAAAGTTTATAAATTTTCTCTTAAAAAAACGGATATTGATTATTGAACTGCAGTAGTGGTTTACTTTTTTGCAGCCAAGCCTTTGATTCGTTTTCGATGAATAGAATGAGCTGAGCTCGTGTACTCTCCATCTGTTTCTCATCAGAGTCTCTGCCGCCATAACAGCTTCTTTAATTTCCCCAATTGGCTCAACTGTTTCTGTATTCCTTTCAGACACCATGGAAACTATTTCTTGGTCGCTCAAAATCTAGTTTTCAGAATCGTTGTCACTACCTATCACTCACTGGCATCATTTTAGTCGTACTGTTCGAATCCCGGGATCATGCTGCTATTTCTGGCATTTCATTTACACCACAGTCTTCGTTATAATTTATAATTGCTTCTCCAACATTTTGTTCATCAGGCCATAATTTACTCCAGTCTTTGCAAGTTGCTTTTGGTGAGAGTATCCCAAACATCAGCGAGCATGTAAATGCTATCTTAAATGTAAATTTTTTAAAGAAATGGTAGAAATCGAGATGTATTTGTTAGTGATATTTTTTCAAGTATGATATTTATAAAGCTGATTAGCCATTTTACATGAATGGATTAATTTTCAATATTCATTTAAGTAACTTACTTTCTACATTGATAATAGACCGTGTCTTCTTAATAGCTCCTTTAACAGACATCCTCCTACGCAGTACTTTGTTCCTTGAAAGTGGTCGTGTGAGCAGAGACGTGCGTTGTGTTAGGCATTTCATCATATGTTCTTCCAAATACTGTTCAACTTGTGGGTTTAGACCTATAAATTAACAAAATATCATTATGGTAATTGTTTAGTAAAATCTGCTTACCAACTACTACAATATTATCTTAAACAAATATACTGCTCTCATGCCTGTCCGGAAGAGTTCCCGCTAAAAACCGCCATGTTTTACCCCCGCACATCCCTACTGTCTGTCTTAGATTGGATGCCGTCCATGACGCACCAGTTTTTTATTACCGCCGCTCTCGCCATAATCGTTTTTAGTAAAAAACCACCGTCTTCAAATCTTAAGGACGTTGGCAACACTATAACGATTAGTTTACTAATTCGACTAATTCTAGTAATTCAGTCTGATTTCGCCGCTCGCCACAACTACGGTTAGTAGTGTTCTCGGTATAAACTTTAACCGCTTAGCTCGCGTGGCCTTCCGCCATCTTGAACAAAGACTCTAAACCTGACATTATAATAAACCGAATATTTAGTAAATGTGTTGTGATGAGTGTATGTAACTGTAGTGCGTGGACATTTTCTTCAAACCATCAACTGCAACCAGCGTGCACGCTTGGCCAGGACTTCCACACCGCTACAGTGATCTCAAGGTACGCCAGACTATTTTAGTTTAACATAGATAAACACTTATATTTCAACTGTTTGAATCTATAGTATTATCCAGTGTCAATAATCTGGATTGGTCCCTCGGTTCTACAACATTTTGTATGTAATTGTAATTATCCTAACTTGATTACATTGCTTCTACAATTTTCTTTATTAGAGTTTATAAATTTCATTAAATCCCGAACAGTAATAACATAAATCAAATTTTATTAGTGTTCTGTGCAGAGGATATATAACCTGTATTATCGGTTACAAGTTACAAGGCATGAGTGGTAACCATAACGGTAATAACTTAACGAAGAAAAACTATCAAGTAATTTCGTTTTAGTTGTAAAAGATTAATTTATATGAAGTTAATACATTTTGGTGTTCCCATGATTGTTGAGAGTACTAAGTTCCTTATTTTTTACTGAGCAATTTAACAGCAATTCTTAAATTATATTTCTGCCTTGTAAACAGATTTGAATATACTTACGGTCAGGCATTCCGTCTTCTTGACTTCCCAAGAAACTTAGATTGGTAATACACGAAGTGCTAAGGAAGTCATTCAGGTTTCCCAAAGTTACTCTGAAACATCAGATTGATAATTTTACAATTTATACTAACATTAAATAAAAGAGGTAACTAGTTCATTATTTGAGAAGTTGTTCGGAGATATCTCAGAAGTTACTGAAGTTATTAAAAAAATATTCTAATTGTAGATAGTTCAGACGTTCCTAATTAACACATGCTAATTAGTATTTTAGAAAATTTAATTGCAGTAATAAAAAATATCTCTTACACATTTAATTATGTACACATTTAATTGTAATGTCAATCAATAAATATTAATACTGGTCCTGCGAAGAGATCGCTATTTTTTAAGTAATATGCCGGACACTCTACAACCCTTACACTTTACTGTTATTTTACAGATTTATAAAAAAATACCCTTGTATTCCATTTTTACGGCCAATCAAAACAAAATAGCGAAATCTGGTTAAAACCACTTCCTCCCACAATGCAATGCAATGCAATTAAAATGTGCATTGCCATCTGTTGAATCTTAATCTCTAGGGGTGTGCAAGATCTCAAAACTCTTGAGCAGTATTGAGAAATTACTCAATATCATCTCAATCTCGTTGTCAAGAATAAAATTCATTACTCAGTTGTACTTTCCCCTATTCAGCCATAAATTTCTTGAAACGTTCTTAAAATCTCGAGTTTTATTTTTAGCCTTTTTATAAAATGTTACATTAGAATGAAAAAAAAAATATATAAAACAGAAGTTAATTTTTTGAAGATATATCGCAATATCCCATTTAAATTACCTTGACACTGAAGAGAAATAATTTAGCATAGTAGAGATTGAGTTTTGACCTTAAGTCTGTAGTTACCAATTAATTGAGTGATAACAAATATAACTATATACAAATTAATACATTGCATATGCAGTGTAAAGGTTTCTGTTAAAGTATATATCTCTATGAGATACATTATATTTTTGTAATAGCTTTCATAAATTTAGTAGCAATAGCAAATCAGTAGAAGGTTTAACTTACTAATAGTTACTACCAAGTACATGACATTTTTTTTTAATTATGTAAAAAGGTATTTGATATTGCTCGCTCTCAGCTTGAGATAAAATTTTTTGTTCATTCTTGTTCTTAAAATGCTTTTCTTGTTTTTTCTTGATTTCAATAATTTGTATATTATATCATCCCGTTCATCTGTGACAATTCAAAATATATTAAAGAAATAAAAGAAAGAAAATTAATTAACTAAAAGGAACAAATAGGCCTATTGCAGACATTCTGTCAAACTACAAACGATAAATGCACATCCACAGCACCTAGCGGAAACTATACGAATTATCAGAATAAACAATTTTAATATGGATGACAATAGAATAATTCGGAAGATGATAAGGACCAAAATTCAAATAGGAAAATAAATATGGTCTATTATAGGAAGCACAAATTTTTCTACATGCAAAAAGTCTTCAGCAAAAACATAGTAAAGGTAGCGATAAGCCAGTAGAAACACGTCGGACTCATTCATTTTTGTGTAATATGGAACCGCCCCCTACAGTTATAACGTTTATGATTGGTCTATTCAATCAGCTGTGATTTAAAGCTACAAGTCATTAACTTTTGAAAAAAAAAGAGTATAAAATTAAAATTGTAACGTTAGTCGTAACGAGGAGTTTATATAATTAACCCTATTTTACAATACTAATAACGTATTCCAAGAAAAGTTTAAAGAAATGTATAAAATTTTAATCGTTAACATTTTATTTCTTTTAAATACACATACAATCATATGGGAGAAGAAAAGAAGAAAGACAGAAATTAAAAGAAGTTTTCCAACTTAACAAAGAGGGCCTACTTTTGGGGATATTCTTGAAGAACCTATGGACTAATAAAGATTGTATTTGAACGAGCAGAACCATTATTCATCAAGTTCTTTTCTTTTAACTCTACGCTGTATTAAATACGAACAAATCAACTATAGAATCGTCAACCCTCAAAGAGGCAGACTGCAGTTTGACTGCAGTCTCTCAGGGGCAGAACGCAACAATTTCGAACATTTGCGAAAATTTGCATATATTTGCATAATCGATAATTTAACCCACTTAGAATCATCCAATCGCAATAAAATTGGCACCATTGGAAAGGAAATGAATTAAACTTTAATTTTTGTATTTACAACTTTTTCGTAAAACGTATATTTACATACGTAATCATCGTTTTAAAATATGCACATCGGTCTACAGCTCTTTCCGTGCGCCAATTTGCATACAATTGTACTGTTATTTCCCACTTCTTCAACGTTTAAGACCGTCTACACTAATATTTCTTTGGCAATTATAACGATACCATTGGATTCGTCAAGATTTTATCTTTCTGTTGGTGTCTTCCAATCAGATGTCACTGTAAAATTACTATTTTTTTCAAGAATTACTGTAAACCCTTGCGATTGGACGTTTCTCAACCAATGAAACAGCCTATTTGGGAAGGTACTGCCTTATGTTTTGACAGATTTCTTTACACCATTTTGTAGAGAACAGTTTGATCTTTCTAACGGTGGGAAGTAAACTAGAAATAACCAGTTTTGTATTTGTCTAGACAGCAGTGAAAAGTACATAATTAGAGAGGTCTGGTGTGACCGTCCGCTCCGTCTCGTTCCCACGTTATTCAACGCACCCTTCTTGTGCGACCTTTATCGACGGCAAAATGTCATTAGATTAATGTCATTTTGTTATTCAAATAAATATAATTCAAACACTTTTGTGAACTAAGGAAAAACAAGTATACCGTTCTTTTCTTTGATTTATCCTCTACACTTTGTTATAATAATATTTCATTTTTGGGCAAAGCATATATTAGTAAATGACGTTACAATCTAGGCCTAGGTTTGTTACCAGTCGTGTACTTGGAACATAAAAATTGTTTTTTTCAAAATAAAAAATTTGAAATTGATAAATGTTTTTATACAGTTCTATTTAGAACTAAATTACGAAACTTTTTTACGCTTATGAAAAAAATACAAAAAATGTTTACTACTTGTTATGTATGCCTAAAGTTGAACTTTTTCCTTTCGTTACTGAACATTTTTTGTTTCTTGAGCTAATAATTTTTACTATTTCAAAATAAACTAATTTTTAGTGGCATATTTGAATTCTTTGAAGTTTCTTCTACAAAAAAGCTAATGAATACTTTTGGATTGGGGTTCATTTACTATTTTTGGTGAATTTTTAAAAATATGCTTGCAAAACGCTAAAAACGATCTGGCCAATTTTAGCTTTAACCATGCCAGTTCTAGGGTTAAGAAATAGCAAAATGATATTTTTATTTTTATTTGTAATTTAGTGAGATTAATCCAATTTTTATAACCTCATTCATTGAACTTTTAATACTGAAACTATTATTATTACAAAGATTTCATTTAGATATAACTGATAATTTTATGTGTAACAATTTGTGTGAAAACTATTGAAATTTTTGTCAATTCATAGACTTATATCAATTTATATTCATTTTAATATTTATCATTTTGCCGTTTATCATTTTTTTTTTGATTTTGTGTTAATTTTACTTTCCTTTGGACACAATTTTATAACCTTGATTTATTGTTTTGTATAATTTAATTTTTTTATTTTGGAAAAAGACAGCACCGACCTTCCCGAGGTTAAGTTTTTCTGTGGTCTACCGATATTAACCATTTATTAACTTTCAAAATGATTGTGTTGATTAAATAAATATATTTACTATAATGTAGACCTAGCCTATTTCTTGATAATTTATGAACATTTGAAATTTATATATTTTATGGTGTTTACAATTATTTAAAAAAATTTTAATAAATAATTTCAGCTAACCGAGATAAACCTGAGTTCTCATATATTAATATTCAATTAATAATAAGATTATCATTGGTTGTTGCACTACACATCTCAAATTGAAAAAGTCAACCTTGCTCACCCCTATTTTTCAAAACACAACAATTTGGTTGTTTTGTCCAAACAGTTTATGTGTGCTATCTAACCTCCAACAATGTGTTTTTTTAACTAAACAAAAGTAAACTATTGTTCTTGGTCTATTGCTTTTGAAAATGAATATGAAGCGATAAGGTGTTTTAAATGAATCTACCCAAGAGTGGTTGTTCCTTTGTCAAGAAAATCAATTCATAAATGGAAGCTATACTATTAGAAACTAGATCAATTACCAAGAAATTCCATAGATTTCCTAACACAGAAAATGAAGTGCTTGCATGTGCTACTTTACTTTACTCGAACAGGATTATTCAATTAGAAAAATTGCATCCGCTATTGTGATACCAATGTTGTTAGTTCACAGTAAAACAAAATTCATTTTCATAAAACATATTTAGTTCACGAACTGCTTGAAGATGACCGAGACAGACTAGTGGAACTTTGTTCAAAGGTAACTGAAAAGCTGGTAACGATGATGCCAAGTGGTATGAAGGAAATTTATTCTCAAATAAAGCTACATTTTACCGAATAGGATCCATACACAGACATTGTAACTACTATAACAAACAAAATCTACATTACAAGAAGAGGCTTTAAAATCAAAGAGTTTAACTGTGACAATGACTTTAGACAGATTATCATCAATGTTAACTCATCTCATAGTCCCTCATCTTACTCAGCCGGAGATGAGAGATGTTTATTCCAGCAGAGCTCCTCCTCATTATGATAATGTGGGCAAAGCGATTTTAGATCAAGATCTTCCCAAATGTTGGATGGTACGGGGGCAGCAACTTTATGTATTGGGCTCCAAGATCCCCAGACTTGAATGTTTGCAATGTTTTTCTATGGGGCTTTTTAAAAGAAAAAAATGTATTCTCGGCCTACAGCAACAGATGATGAATTAATGAGGATGATTGAAGAGGAATTCGTAATCAACTATAAATCGTTGCTAGCAGAAAGATCAAATTTGGATCATTAACAATTTATTACTGATATTTTTCTTAACTTTTCCTTATACTTATTAAGTTTTACACATAAACATGTTATCTGCAAATGAACAATTTGTAATGCTTATGCAAATAAAATTATTTTGATGAAAACGTACAATTATTTTTTTATTCCACTATTTCTTTTTATGGACCATACAAAAAATTAAACTCGAGGGTACTTGTTTTACATATCTATGTAATATAACAGTAATGGGTCAAATTTGTAGTGTTCCATAATGTCCTGCATATTAATTCAAAAATAGGGACCTCTTCGTGAGACACCTCGCACATACACAATATTGCATATACAGTGAGACACCTCGCACATACACATCTCACTACTTTCACCAGTTTAGCTTTGACATGCTGCCAGGTCACTTTTATTCCTGCCAATTTCCTATGACAATGATTTTTCTATTGGTTTGAGGTACAAATTGGCATTTCTACCATTTTTGGCGCTCCACCAACATTGCATTCTTACCACACCCAAGCCTCAAAACTAAGCGGATTAGAAAATAGCATACCACAAACATTAAAGAGACATTCTTTGTGGACTGTGGACATGAGGATGTCCAACAGTTAAACAATCCCAACTTAAAATTGAAAATACAACACATACCTTGTCCCGTTGATGTAACCAGACTTTAATTTTTTCATTGTTGTAACCATGGCTAACGGTATTTTGCCTTGATCTGAAAGAAGAAAAATCCAAGAAAACAGAAATAAAATAACTTTAAAATGACAAAACAATTTTAACTGCTAAGTAATTTCACAAAATTACTTAACCTGAAATCTTTGAAAAATTACTTTTTATTTTAACATTTACAAATCTTCTACGCAGAAACAAAAAATCTGACTAAACAACAAATGATCCAAAAGCTAACTTCTGCAAGTGTAACCAATTGCAAAATTTAGTTACAATCTTGCTATTACTTTGTTATTTAATTTATGCATGGGAAAGAGACAGAAAACCTAAGAACTTTAAAGTTTTTACTTTAAACTCAAAGAACTGTAGACAAAAATATTTAAACAAACTTACTCATCTCATGTGATTTTAATTGGCAACTTTGTGTTTCACGTTTAATAGTTTATCATCAGAAAAGCTTGGTTAAAATATGAATTATACACACCATTTAATGAGAATAATTTTCTATACACTAATTTTAATACTTCAAACCTCTATGTAGTAGGGGAAGATAATATATTTAATATAGCTTTCAATTGAAAAATGTAATGTAGCATTCAAAAATAAAAAAATGAATTATTAAGCGATCAGCTTAACTCCGGTCTATGACACTGAGTTCCTTGAATGTGTCTCTGTACCCCTGTTATTTGTGTTAATAACAAGTGCCATGATGAAAAAGAAAATCAAAATTTAAAAAATATATATTAGATTTATAAAAATAATTAACAAAATTGAATGTAAGTCATACAAATAATATTTCATTAGATTAAAACCAAATAAGGTTTAATTGATTAATCTATGGAAATGGATCAAACTTGTGATCCAGAAAATGGATATCTGTGCTAATATGTCATTTTGTATCATCCGATCAGATCAAGAGAAAAACAATTGATCAACTGGACTTCTGAAGAGGGCAACTGCTTTGACATGCTTATAAATAAATTGGACAAACATTACTTAAATAAACACTATTGGACAATAAGTAGTAAGCATGAATTATTTTAAACATAAATAGAACAGAACGTGTTGTTGCAACAAGTGTTTTACGGTGTTTGTGTATATAGAAACATGTCCATGTTTTCTTAATGCCCTAATGATCCATCTCAAGGAAGCTTTTTGTAGATGAAATGTAGGTTCCAAATAAAATCAAACAAGTCACAGCTAGTATGCTTTAAACTTATCTTAAATACTTCCATTTACAAGTAAATAATTTTGTTGAGATTCTTTTTTTTTCAATCTAAGTTAAAAGTTAAACATAGCATGCATACACAGATATGTGCAGTTCTATTTGTCGATCAAATGTTCCACTTATTGGTAATTTGTACTACTGCGGTTTCCAATGTCTCTGCATCCAACTTCAGGTTTCACCTTGTGAAGTCTTTTACACATCAAAAATAGTTGCTAAAAAAAACATAATACAATAATAAACACACATTAATGTTTGCCCGGCACTAGTGCGTGGTTCCAGAACTGAGGCTGATATTCACTTAGTGTTTATAGTAAGTGGTCATTATAAAACATAATATAGGGCTACACCAAAAAAGAGTTGATTGATACATGAGCAATAAGCATTCTGATAATATTCTAGATCTATAAGTATGGCAATACACAATCATAAAGGTAAGAAGTATTCTTTTTTGAAGAAGGCCTATCACTATCAAAAAAGAATCATTATTTTAAATTATAAAATGCTTTATGAAAGCCTAGGCTCACTTTGTAACGTATGCAAATCTTATGTATGCATTATAGAAAACTTCAACTTGTATAAATTACCAAATTACGAGGGCAAGACATTTTGGCAGTGGGCCCCAGTACCGCCATCTTGGCATCAGAGTGTTCCTACACTCAGAACGCAACCAGCTTATCACCAGCCTATCGTACTTTGTATACAGTGGAGTGTTCAAATGAGCGCTGCAATTGAAATCCCATCAGTTGTGAAGTGTGACCTGTGATAAGGTTGTCAAAAAAATCACAAACCAATTTAAATTTATCACCAGATTTATTTGTGGTTTGTACGGCCAAGGAATAATGAGTGAAAGCCGAGTGAGGCAGTGGGGCATTTATTTTAAAAGTGGCCAAACCAATGTTCACGATGAGGATCGCAGTGTTAGGCAGACGTCTTGAGACTGATGAATTGGTGGCAAAAATCAATGAAAAAATCTGTGAAAATGGTCGATTTACGATTAAGGAACTCTCAGAACATTTCCCCAATTTTTTTTTTTTTTTGATAGAGGAGTGATAAGCCTCCTCACCACTGCGACCCATATAGATCTATTGTGGTATACTTCCCTTTCCAGTGATCATCCCAGATCCCTTTCAGGTCTCTTACGAAACCAATAAGGGTCCCGGGATCAACACCACGGACCTCGTCCGGGCTAACAAAAGCATTTCCAAGAGCCGTAAATCTTCTCCGTGCGAGAGCCTCGCACTCGCACAGCAGGTGTTGAGCCGATTCAGTTCCGAGGGAGCAGAATCGACAAGAGTCTTCCGAGACCAGCACCATTTTTTTGAGATGGTATTTGGCCGGGCAATGACCAGTGAGGATTCCCACAATCCGTCTAAGGTTGTTCCTACCCATTAATAAAAGCTTCTGTGCTTTTGACTTAGAGAGACAGATAAACATTTTTGCCTGCCTAAGCCCAGGAGCATTGTTCCAATGTGTGGACCAAGTCTTCTCCGTCTAGACTTCAACAACATTTCTCAGATGGCATTTAGGCCTCCCACAGAAAGGTTCTGGACCAATGAAGGGCGTTTTAGCTCCTATTCTAGCAAGTCTATCTGCTGCCTCATTTCCCCCAAACTCTCAGAACATTTCCCCAAAATTTGACAGAGTTTAGTTCATGAAATTTTGGTTGGTAAACTTGGTTACCACAAATTTTGTGCCAGATGGGTTCTGAAAATCCTAATGACAAAAAACAGAGACTTTCTGCAGCACTGACATTTCTGGAAGATTACGACAAAAGTGGAAACCAAGTTATCGATTGTATCGAAACTGGCGATGAGACTTGGGTAAAGCATGTCAACTGTGAAACAAAACGGCAGTCCATGGAATTGGAAACACGCAATCAACCAAGAAACCGAGGAAGAAAAATCATGGCTACTGTGTTTTGGGATGCTCAGGGAGTGATTCTCGTCGATTTTCTTGAACGTAACCAAACAATCAACTCAGAAAATTAAGACGCGACAAAAAACAAACATTGGGGAAAACTCAGCAAGAAAGTTTGTTTTTCCACGACAACGCTCGTCCACACACGGCCAATCGTACCCAAGAGCTCTTGGATGGGAAGTTTTAAATTATCCGCCGTATAGCCTGGATTTGGTGTCGAGCGACTACCACCTGTTCCCAACGATGAAGACGTGGCTTGCTACACAAAGCTATGACACTGACGCTGAACTGCATGCCGGTAAACCAGTGGTTGAACTCGCAGGCGGCAGATTTCTACAGAGAGGGTATTGAAAAGCTTGTAACACGTTATGATAAATGCCTTAATTTAAATGGTGATTATGTAGACAAACAGCCTAAGAGTTTACCTTCAAAATGTATATAGTAAAAATTGTTTTTTTTTTCACTTTGTTTATTTTTTATTTCGAAACTTCTGTTACTTTCTGGACAGCATTTGTATTATCAATTAGTAAAAAAATATATATGCAAAGTCTTTTGTAATGTGAAATAGTTTTTGAATGCAGAGAAGTAGGTTTGAATTAGAAACAGAACAAATTTATTGGTTTAAAGAATGAACCAATTAGGAAAGTGTAATGTGGAATAAGCACATGAATAGAAACATCTGAAAAGCTTCTAGAGTGTTTGAAGTGTATCACAACCAAAAGCTTCCTAAAACGGAAATTGAAAACTTTTGGTACCTTTCTTAAAAGAACCTGAGAAACTTCTAGGACGTTCAAAGTGGGGAACCACAACTTCCACCACTAAGAAACCTTTTCATCAATACAGCATTCTGCAAAGCATCACCAGACACTACAGATGTCATCTAGTTACCTATTATAAAACAGTTTAGTTATGAACAGTGATAAGGAGATTTTTTGTCAAAAATAATTAATACACTGATGACATAAGTTAAACTTGTTTGGTATCTGTAATCAAATTTGGAAGGATGTATTAGCAATCATAAATGGGTTAATGGATGATAGATTGTAGATGATCCGTGCCAGAGTGCCTGAATTTTTAATCTTACAACTCCAAACATTTATAATTATGTATCACCGCACTTATACATCAGAAATAATATTATTATAATCATTAATAATATTAATTGATACAATACAGGTAAGTTGATTGTGTGGTCCTTATGGATCAAACGTCTTGTATAAAATGTGTATTTATTAATAGGAGCGGACAATAATTATTGCATATTCAGTTATGTGGAGGCAACATGACAACAATTACAACAAAATTACTGGAATTATCATCACTTATCTAAAGCTGTATGTAATGTATTTATTTACACCAATGATATGTAAATGAATGAAAAATGATTACCTAATATATTTTCCGAAGCAATAATCGTATAAGTAGGTCGACCCAACATCTGTCTCCAGTTCATTGTAAGGAAAGCTATGTCCATCATAACATTATTGGCCATTAATGCTACATCGGTTCTCATGTAGTACTGTTCCACGTCCACTGTCTATGACAAATTAAACACTACACACCCACAAACACCAAACCATGCATTACAAGAACTATCTGCAACCGAATCCAATCAAGGCTAAATACTAATGCAAAGCAATATATTATGTTCAAATTATAATGGATTAGTTAAGTTGCAATTAGAAGGATCCATCAATTGTGTATTATTATTACTTCGATAATAAATGGTATCATAAAAAAACTTTCTCAAATAAAGTTTTGATTTAGAAATTTGTTATAGAAACCAATCTCAGTTTTTACCAGTTTATAAGATCGAATTAGCCATTTTCTTACACAATTATCATCAATTTGAGTTAGGTGTGGATGTACTAATATCTTTAGGTTCAGAAAGAAATGCAATATTCTTTTTTCATAAACTATTATATTACCCTAAGTTTTGATTAGGCAGCTATTATTTTAGAAATTTAAAGTTTAGTTTTTTGGAATGCTAACAATATTCTAGCGAAAAGCATCACAAAAACACAACACCTCTAAAACTATATTAGATTGTTAACGACAAACTGCCACAACTGTGCCACTTTTCCACACAAATAGGCCTAAACAAAACTCAAAAGAAGAACTCAGTACCTAAATAATCGCTGCTTAAGGTCAAAATAACGAGAGGACGTCCCAACATATTCTGCCAACTTGATTTTAGAAAGTTAATCTCGCTCTTGAAAATATCAATCATCAGCTCATTATCAGAAGCGATGTAGTAACGAGTACGATCTGTTAACTAAATGTCAATATTAGATTATAAATAGCATTTGCAGCAGTGATGAAACTTATTTAGAAAATATGAGTGTTTAAGAAAAGAAATTGTGGTTATCTATTACTTAAAATACTAAAAACTAGATACACATGTTTGTGCGCAATGTAAACATAATCTTAAAAAGAGAAGAAAAAAGTTGGAAAGAACTATAATATAGTTCAACTGTTGCAACAAAATATACATTTCATAAGGAAACCGTTATCCTAATAATAAAATTATACATAGTTAAAGTACATTTTAAGTTATCTAATGAAAAAAGCTTCTGAAGTAGCCAATAATTTGTTTGTCTAAAGAAACTGCAGTCGAACTTCCGATTAACCAAATTTTTGAAATAACAAATTTTGACTAGACATTTAAGAAATAATGTTTGTATAGCAGCCTCCATTTAACAAAATGTAGACGTAATAATAACAAAGTTGAAAGGAGACAAGTTTAGTAGTAGGTTATAAAAATTCTATAGAAGAATAGGCAGTGGGCTAAAAAGAGAAAGTTTTGGAAGAATAATGTGTTTGGTGATGGTGCATTTATAAAGTTCATGTGTAGCTCAGCTCGGCTACTGGTTGTATTCTATTTAGTTGGTGGTCGGGTTTTAAACTAACAATACAGACTGAGTTCCAAGAATAATGTGTTTGGTGATGGTGCATTTATAAAGTTTTTGTGTAGCTCAGCTCGGCTACTGGTCGTATTCTATTTAGTTGGTGGTCGGGTTTTAAACTAACAAACTAACAATACAGACTGAGTTCCAAGAATAATGTGTTTGGTGATGGTGCATTTATAAAGTTTTTGTGTACCTCAGCTCGGCTACTGGTCGTTTTCAATGAATTCTGACTAGTTGGTGGTTGAGAGCTGTCTCCTAAACTAACAATACAGATTGAGTTCCAAGAATAATGTGTTTGGTGATGGTGCATTTATAAAGTTTTGTGTAGCTCAGCTCGGCTACTGGTCGTGCCCAATGACTTCTGACTAGTTGGTGGTTGAGCGCTGTCTCCTAAACTAACAATACAGATTGAGTTGCAAGAATAATGTGTTTGGTGATGGTGCATTTATAAAGTTTTTGTGTAGCTCAGCTCGGCTACTGGTCGTGTTCAATGAATTCTGACTAGTTGGTGGTTGAGTGCTGTCTCCTAAACTAACAATACAGATTGACTTCCAAGAATAATGTGTTTGGTGATGGTGCATTTATAAACTTTATGTGTACTTCAGCTCGGCTACTGGCCGTGTTCAATGAATTCTGACTAGTTGGTGGTCGGGTGCTGTCTCCTAAACTAACAATACAGATTAAACTAACAATACTAAATTCATTACAGATTGAATTCCAAGAATTTTGTCTGCTTTTGACTGACTTTTGAGCTTCCAAGAATTCGTACTTAGTAGACTGCTTAGAGCCTATTTTACTTTTTGACTTCAGTTTTTCTGAATCATTTGTAGTATTTGTGTTTTCTAGTATATGTACGTTTTTCAAATCTCACACTTCAATAGTTCATGGTTGTAAAAACAGTAAAAAAATATTATATAATCTTTTAAAAGTTGAAAAAAATCAAAATGTGATATTTAAAAATAAAGTGTGCCGTATCTAACTTGCTTATTCATTTCACATTATTTATTCCTGTAATGTACTGGAATTTAGTAAATCTCCTAAAATAGTATGGGTTACTATTGTATAACCATAAATACATAGTACAGTATTTGTGCGTTTAGGTCTCAATTTTTGTTTGCATGTTGATTAACGTTCAAGCATACGTAATACAGTACCGTAATAACCTACAATTTCATACAACTTACATCTGTTCATATTCACATGTAATACGATTTTAACAATTTTTAAGACTATATCTGGGTAACACAATCTAGGGACTCGAACCTGAGATTTCCGGCTATATGGGCCGACGATCAACGCTTCATGTCCAAATGCTGAATTTAAATTATATAATTTACCATATCTGTAGGTGACATACAGTATAAGTTGGATTGGGGGCTGTAACCCCCCAGTAAAAATACTTCCCAATAAAAAATGTTTCATCTGCATAATGAATTTCATTAAATAGAAATTTGACTGGATAACAGAAACCAATATTAAAAATGGAATGACAAATTCATTGAATCATTTATAGAATATAGATTTACATTATAAGCAAAGTATTTATTCGGAAATAAAGATAAGATTTAGTTATGTTTCTCATAATCTTAAGTTTCAACAAATTTAATATTAACTTATTTACAAAATTTTGGCTTAATTCAAATATTTTTATCGTACACTTGTAGTTGAAATTTAAAGAAGTAGATTACAAAATTTTTAAAATAATAGTGAAAAACTTTGCTATGATTATAACCTTAAAAATTTTAATTAAAAAGATAAGTCATTTTAGTTATCAACCTCTGCTTTGATTGTCCCAATACTTCCAAGAAAAAGTCCCTTCAAAACTGAAATTATGATTACAGATTTCATGATACATTTTAATAAGTTTTAGTGATTTACGAAGGATTTCCTACAGCAGTTAACTTCTGGACAACACACTGGACAACACACAGTAGCAATAGTAGAGAAAATCTTTGTATACTGATGGTTTTATTTAAAAAATTCTCTATAGAAATATGTGATAGTACAGCCCACAAACCAGGTCAGCAGTTTTAATCATCATTTACTCCCGTGATTCTCAAACATTAAAATAAAACATTAAAATTTAGAACATTTTTTTAGACTTGACGGTTTCTAAAGAAATGCAAAATTAATCAATTATGGTTACATACAAAATGTATAAACTAAAAACAAAACCATCAATAAACTAAAATACAAAGGATACATAAATCTAAAAACTCTATTTGAAAAAATATGTGATTTCTTTTGTTTTTTTATTTTAATTTGTACATTGTATATTTTATGAACATTACATCAACTGTAGTCAACTCTTTTTTCTGTAAAAGGCAGGTAAAAAGTAACTTTTGGTGCCTTATTAAAATTTGTTTGGAAACAGTTGGCACATAAAATATATGTACAGTTATTTTACCCATACTATTATCAATCTGTTGTGATGTCTAAATTTAAGCAAATAACATTTACAGCAACAATATTTATATGCATTATAATGAAAATAAAATTTCCGATGAGGCTCCCGTGCGCAAAAAACATCTGTTCTGGGACTTTCCAATTGGGCTCCGACATTTTGCGATGTCATCTAACACCTACGCATTAAAAACTTCTAGAAAATTCTACTGTGAAAACCAGCTTTGTAACATCATCACACGTACTGCGTAATATGTTAATTTTATCTGTATTAATTAATTTTAATAATCTATATATTTAATTTTTGTTCAATTCTGTAGTTCGCTAAATTAATTAATAAAGTTATTTATTATTATTATCAAAGATTCTAAACTATAATTCGGAGCAAAAATTATTCAAACAGACATAAAAGTTGAAAATTTGAATTGTAAACCTTATTCAATTCTTTTACAAAAGTTTTGACTTTAACCAAAGACAACTACTTGTTAATAGTTTGCTCCAACTAGGGTATAGTAAAATAATAATATTAAATTTTTCCTGTATGATAAAATTTAGGGGTTTATATTAATATGTTTAACGAATTAGGTGAAATTGTACAATAACTGCCTTTAATTCATCAAAATAATCCAGTTCACCCCAACACACTCTTATTGCACAACACTTTTACTTTCCACGTCTTAGAACTCTGATCACAAGTTCAACACAATATATTCACAGTTTAAATTGTGACCGCAAGTTTCACTATTGTTTTCGATGATAGTCTTCCTTTTAAAAATAAAAACACAATTTTCACAAAAATAAGTTTATTCACTAAACACATTTCAGCGACATAGCCGTCATCCTCAGCGAAATTTGAGCTGCAATCTAATATAAGTGTCATAATTTATTTGACGACTTTGTCGTTGAAACCCATTTGACATAAAAATCTATTTTTGTAAGAATTGTGTTCTTTGTTTTTAATCTTAGAAATAATTTTCCTTCAGGAATCAAGCTTGATTATATTTATAATCCTTTTAAGACTTAAAACAATTCTTTACTTTTAAAAGCTTTTACTATGATGAAAAAATGTGACACCGCTCTACACATTCGCCCACTCCAGGAGTGTTGCAACGTCTGACCATCGTCTATACTCCCTCAAACAACTCTTTCTTTTCTAGAAAAATCCATTACCTAGATCTTTTTTGTTTGGTCAAGTAATCAGCTTTGACCTTTCAAGTAATCAGCTTTGACCTTTGGTATTTTTTAACATTATTCTTTTTATGCGTAAAAATTTATTTCATTTAATATTTTATTTTACATATAGTACAATAGACAATATAGACAATGTATGTATGTACAATGTATATTTTAGATATAGACAATAGGTTTCTTATCAAGTTACAATATTCCAACTATCTTTCATTTACATGTATTTTTATGTTGTATATGATTTTAAGTTATCTTTTCCATTTTTTATGAAAATATATATTTAATTTTATTATTATTTCAAGTTTGTTTTTATTTTACATATCTTTTATAAAATATCACTTAATTATGTTTTTTTTTAACTTATACAAAAAATAACATACGTTATATTTTATATGATTATCTTTTAAAAAATAAAAATTACCTGTGGCGTAAACGCAAAGATCCGGTCTTGAAGTGAATAAAGCTTACTTGTGCTCAGAATTCCAACATCTCGGGATTTGCGACCACTCAAACCAAGTTTTTGATTACGACCTGAAATGAATATTATACTAATTTAGGAAAGAGTGTGTAATTAAAAATTAAAACAAAGCAAATATTTTATGTTATTATTTCAGTAATCAACTCTACTTTTATTCCTCCAATTCACTCCCACAATTTAAATGAATTACATCATAAGAATCAGCATATTGTTTTGGGTAATCAATTTTACTATGTCATAAAAATGTAACATAATTGATATTTGAAATCTAGCCATATCTTTGCAAATTAGAATGAAATCAGTACAGCTAAAATCATATTTGAGAAAATTTGTCAAATAATCAAAAAATAAATCACTGAGCTACATCGTAGAAAAGGTTTAATCAAATCTATAATATAGAAAATTATGTATTTCAGCAAATTTTACTTAATATTAATAAAAAATATTTGCTTGGAAATCTTATGTCCAATTATCATCCCCTTAACATTTATATATAGCTTAAAATATATAAATACGATGAAACAATAACATAAGGACTAAGCCGCCTGCTAAGTTCAAAATTTTAAGCTATTCAAGAAATTAGATAAAAAATTAAAAAAGCTTCATACCGGAGCAATTGAACAACATATACCACCAGTATGAACCATTTTATCATCTCTCCCTAAATGGGGAGTATCTACCCAGTGAATGCATATTGTATTTAGCTTACAATATAATATATATCACCTCAATATTAGGTGATACGTAACTTTAAACTTGCTCTGCACTGCCCCTTTACAGCTATAAAAACCTAAATGAAGGTGATAGTATAACAAAATTAATATCTAATAACTAATATTAATATTAGTGATAAGTTTGAATCGAGATCGCTAGGGATGAAAAAACCACCTTATAATGTCCAGCTAGCCTGCACTCCCTCGCATGGGGTCAAAAAATGTTATTCAAATACTATACAGTAGAGCGTCGATAATCCGAACGTCAATAATCCAAAATGTCAAAAATCCGAACGCGTTCTGAGACAGCCCCTGCAAAAATTTCGTTTTCGTTTTCGCAAATTCCAATTATTGCGTCATTAAAAATTTTACAAAAATCTTCATTGCGGTTTGACATTATTGTCTCTTTTTAAAAACTTCTTAATACCTGCTCTCACACGCCCTCACTGCAGACTGGCTGTCAGTGTTTTCACTGTCACGGTAATAAGCTACTTTAGCGCTAGCAATAAACACACAGAAAGTTTATTCATTTCTCTTTGTGTAATCATTATAAAGAGTGTGTCGTACATACAGCAGTGTACTGTAGGCCCACAGTATTTTTTTTATTTTTAGTTTGTATTGACTAAAATGTACAAGTGATCTTTTAATTATGTACTGTACTGTAATTGAGAGTTACTGTACAAGAGTAATCATGTTGACCCTACTGTGTACGTGCAGGTTTTTCTAAATCATATTATGTAAGTAGTCTTACATACTGTATAGTAATTACATTACTGCTTCATATATTTTAGCTTAAATGGCATTTTCTTGGTTGTTTTCAAAAATCCGAACAAATTGTTAATCTGAACCCCCCTCGGTCTCAATTAGTTCGGATTTTCGACGCTCTACTGTAATTAAACTTAGATCGCAATAAAATAAGAACATTTGATACAGGTAAATTGAAAACCATCTTAACATAAACCTAAAAAGGTTAAGGAAAAACTAGGCATATTCATAAAGTAAGGGCCGCTTCGTCTCTTCGTTGGCTCATATAATAGTGGGTCTGATAGCAGTTTCACACATCTATCAGATAAAAAAATTACTACAATTGTTTTGTTTTTTGTTTGTTTTAGTAGGCGTTTACCTGTCAGTGAATGCAGATAGCAATAGCCACGACAAACGTTTCTCCCGCCAGATAGGATTTGATTTTTCTGTTCAAAAGGATCTTCACATGCTGAAATTCATTAGGAGTTGTTCCTTGTGTAAGGACCCAAAGTAATAAGTGATAGGTAAGAAAGTGGTTTCGAAATTAAAAATGGCCACACACTTAGGAATCCCTAAGATTCATATAGTACCGACACTCTGCATCTAGCAACTACTTCCTCTTCCTGCATTTGAAACGGTGGCTTGGAAAACAATGGTTTAAAAATGATAAGGTAATCAAGACTGCCATTGACAACTGGTTCAATTCCTAGGAGACGAACTTCTATACAAAGGGAGTAAGAAAAATGAAGGAGGTATGTAGTAAACTAAAACTGACAATAAAAACCTTTTTTTCACAAGTTTTTTATTTTTAATGACCAAATGGTCCTTACTTTATGAATATGACTCGTAATATAAACCCTAAGCATAACAAATACATTTTTGTCCTACCAAGATACGTATATAGGTAACTAAGTACTCTAGCTGGCTGTACTTCCACTGGTGCGACCTCAGCTATAGTCTGAACGTGAATATCATGCTGGGCCAATTTGTCTCTTATATCATTGTCTTCAGCAAGTATCACTACTTGTACTACAACGTCAGGTTTTTTCTCCGAGCATAAGCGACGATTCAAAGGGTCTAGCTCACCAACTGCTAGGAAGCGCTAAAATAGATAAAAAAAAAGAACAATAGTTAAAGAATTTTAAAAATTTGGTTTTTAGGCATAAATATTACAAACACAATGGATAACACGTCAGTCTGACCTTAAAAATGTCTAAAAAACTTTATTAAAAAAAAAATGACTTAAAAATAATTAGCTTCTTGATACTCAATCCATTTATTCCGCAAAGTAATCATATTAACATTCAAATTTATTAGAATATTGATGTTTTACACAATTCCTTTAACAAACTAACATTTTAAAGAAAAGAAAATATTTAGAACAAAAATATTGAAATGAAACATTAAATTTATTTATGTTCAAATATGGACATTTTTCATTATTTAAACCTCTTCTAGTCGAACTCAAACCTTTTAATGAAGTTAGTTAGTAATTTGTTCATCAACTTTCAAAGCAAACAGTGGTAAAAACATTTTAAAATGTCCTAAATCAACAGAAATAGGATTCTTTAAAGACTCTAGCCTTGCACTAGTAGAATTTATGCCAAACTCGCCTCTATTGAAACAATTGTCCGCCCTATGGTCATAATTCTCCCATGCTCTTTAACACCCTTTCCTTTTTACCTTTGTTGATTAGTCAACTATCTAATCTCTGATATACATATACATATATACAAATGTTTTCTATATTTTCCTTAGTCTGTGTTAAGCAGGCTTGTAAAGCTCTCACTTACGAAACCGTGGTCGGCAAGACTCGATAAATAATTGTAGAATTTACTAAATATTATGTGTGTGTGTGTGTGTGTAGGGTGCTGTTCCTTGAAATGGAGTTCTACCAAGTACCTTCGGTCAATAATATAAATCGTATTAAACTTCTGTATTCATGCGACATCTTGCACATAGAGGTGATATTAAACTATGTCCTGACTTTACCGAAAATATTAAAGATGGTGATACTCAAATCCTTGTTGTAGATGCAGGGACATCAGAATCTGTAATGTTGTAGACGTTACAAATGACTTATTAGCTTTGTCAGCCCCACGTTGGGAAAATAAATTTGTAACGAATGTAGGTTCGTTACAAAATTTTATTAATGTTGAATATGTATAAAAAAATGTTTGTCCCGACTAGCCAAAGTTTTAAAAGTTATACAGAAACATTACCTGTTAATTATTAAAAATTATATAGAATGTGTTTATTTTTATAAATTGTTAATTATTATTTATAAAAGTGCAATTATATTTCAAATAAAATTATTTAAATTCATAACCTTAAAATGTACTTAAAAACAATCCTCTATAACACATGCTATATATTCAACTTCCGTCTTTTAAAGAATCACCTGTAACACACCTGACCCAGTTCTCAACAAAATGGCCGGACAAACCATGTAATTGTGACGTCACATAGCCCGGTGCATCATTCCGCCAAAATCCTATCCATCCCGTTACAAGTGATAACTCAATATTATTCTTTATAAAAATTATTAAATTTAGTTTTTCGTAGGTTCGATCACTGTACAAGTACTTTTGGAATTGAACTATGGATGGAAAACAAAAGAAATCGACTCATACGATGACTGACTATACGATTTTAATTGAACATATTAATAAGCATATTAAATCTTAAGAACAATAAAATTCATTATTTTAATTATTTGATTATCTGAATAAAATAAAAACATTGCAGAACAGCAGACAGTATCAAAAATATAAATATACTTATATCTAATACTTGCAAGATTTTTTCAATGCGCACTTCGATAATCGTCTATAGAACGTCACACTTGTTTACAGTTCCTTGTTTTATTTTAAAATTGTCACTTTTATAATTTTGACGACTCTCCAAATTAATTAAAATGTAGTCTTACTTAACTCACTGTTTGATTTTTAACAACCTTCAATATCAAAAACATACAACGTTTTCTTACATTTGTTCAACGCAGATTAGGCCTCTGACCACTTTTTAACTTAACTCATAGAAAATAAATTTTTTCTACCAATATTCACTACATCGATGAATATCAGTACACCGACTGATATTTAAACTATGTCAAGTCAACTTATAACTCAAAAAACTCAAATTACACTATTAAAAAACACCTCTCCATCTTTAACATGCGTCTGCTACCTTGAGACCCTAATGTAGAACTGAACTCAAACATGTGCTTTCCAAGCGCTAAAACATCGCTACTTCCGTTTCTATTTCTATACTGTTCCGAGAACTTTTGATCTAATGATGTGTGCCCCAATTGTGCATCCTGTTCGTTTCAACCCGCGAACCTTTTAAATTTTTTTAATATTGTCTTTATAATTTCTTTTAACTCTGGGATCCCCCAAGCTCCCAAACATTTTCATGATTATTATACATTAAGTCAAGGATGATGTGGTGAATAATCAGCTCTTTAAAACAGTATTATTTATTTAACATCATGTGTTAATTCATAACTGAATTCAACAATTGAGTTAATTAGGCTTGCTAGTAGGTTTTTAGCTGGTTCAAGTACATGTATTTTAACTAGGTTATACTTGTATTACATTATTATATGAAACCAAATGTTTGTTACAATATATTAACTATTAACTAATTAATTAAATAAACCTAACTTTAAGATAATACTATAATAATTTCAACATATACTATCAAGCGTAATATGTGGCTTGCTCAATGGTAGCAAATCCGTCAACCTTAGTTTGAATTCCAGGGAGGCAGATTTATTTATTGAAGAAATACTTAGTACAATGGTTGAAAATGGCATACTGTTTCAGTAACCATAAAAGAATGAGACATTTCATAAGCTTAGTTGACATATTATATTAAAACTAGTAAAAATAAAATATCGTACTTCTTGTAACAGTTTGCCCAGAATATATAAAGACTGTGCCCACATGAACGGACATCTTCCAATAGGAACACGCTGTTGACTCCCAGGGTTATCGTTCTCTGCATCTGCTTTATCACTAGGAACTGTGAATAACTCTGGTACAAGTCTCATGCCATCTTCACCCTTAACTATAATCTGTAAACAAGAGTAAGGATTCATTATAGTATTTTATATTACTAAGGTATAACATTGTTGAGTCTGTTCATTCATTTTTTTTTAACTGAAATTAAGAAAGTAGCTTACAATGCAACCCTAAAATTATATATATATATATATATATATCAGTTGGAAATTGTTCTGCCCATTTATTCGTAAAGAATAAACATGAAAATGCCCGAAGTATTATTTTCAACATATCAGGCATGGATTGGAGAATTTTATCATTTAATTGACTAGATACAATACCTGCATTTTTGTCTTGTTTCCAATCCTAAAACCACTTGGTGATTACCACAGTTTAGGGTAACCTAAATACCCATCTTCAGATCACAGAAAATAAAATAAATCCCTTCATCAGGTCATCAAACACATTAAAGAGGTCATCACATAAAACAAAAGGTTACGTTTTTCAATTGATGGGAAGTATTATTTCTGAAAATTTGGAAAATGAAAATAATCGCTCCTAGAATTTCTCTCCATTATTTAAATCCATTTGGTAAAACTTGAGAAAATAAAGTAGAGTGCAAATGTCAAAAATTTACTCGTAGTTGTACGATTTAGGACCAGTGGTACTGTAGTAGTACGGTGTGCATTCTAGAAGTAAAATTTTTATATAAAAAAACTTTATTCAATGTATTTATTTTTACATACTTAATTCTATTTTCAATATAATTTCCGCCATCGATGACACGCTTATTGTACCTGTAGACGAGTGTGTTTATTCCCTCTTCAAAGAGCAATGCAAACGATGACAAACATTGATGTGAAGCATTTTTCAGGGGTGCAGAAAATGTTTTAGAACATCATATTTCCCCAGGACAGACTATTTTCACTAAAAATTTCTCTAATCGCGACCTGGCGACCTTATAACCCCAGCCCCATTAACGCAATGAAATAAATAAAACCTCCCAAGATACAGCCTTCATCACCTTTTAGATATATTATGCAATATTGACAAACAGCAAAATCATGTTAATAAATATTTTGAGAAAAATTTTATTTAAATAATAAAAATTCATAAAATAAATAAACTCATTCTCTATCTCTCAGAAAGTTAGGGTACAAGTTAGTTATCATTATTGTTAGAATATAAATTATCAAGGTCGTATTACATAGATGTCCATAAACAAAACTTATTAATTAATATAGAAGTAATGATAACTGCTCAGGTTTTTCTCATAAACAAAAATTAATTGATATAAAGTTATTTTATATCAAATATTTTCATTCAATAGATAGTTCCTTAACTATTTGCCAGTGGTTGAAATTCATGAGTGGTTCCAAACGGCACGACTACCGAAAAGAGTCACGGCTAATACATAAAGTCAGTTTATAGTCAGTAAAATTAAATAGTAAGGAATGGCATCGTAAGAAACTACCAGAAATTGAATACACTACTATTTCTTGCGGAGGCTTGCTCTGTCCAGTCCACTGCAAGTAATAAGCTAGCAAGAAGCAATATGCGGTGTTGAGGTCGAGGTCGGTGTTTTTGTGAGATAAATATTAAATAGGAACCCTGTAACAGAAAACAGACAACACACTTTGTGTGTGTAGTATATATATCGTAAACAAACCGAATAGGCTAACTTTTGTTCAAAATGCATTTCTTATCTTTTTTCCCCAGTCCAGACTCAATTTCCTCCGAACCTCGTTTAGGCATTCAGACATATTCTGCACTTCTGGCATTTTTGACGTAATTATAGTTCTCATAGACCAGGGCTGTAAGGTAGACGGTAGATTTGTTCTTAAAAATCAATGATTAGCTTTTGAATATCAGCAGTATAAGGCTGAGGATTTGTATGCAGAAAGAAGATTATGTGACTAACAATGCCCTGTAGCTTTGATTAGGAACTTTTCCCTTGGCTCATGCCTGGTTAAAAAAACAACAGCAAAATTTCTTTTACATCCAAAAACATAGTACATAGTATTTTCTATGTTGAAATGGTAGTTTTGAATTAAAGAGATCTTGTATGGCCTCATTCCATCAAATGCTTCATCATCGTAAGTGGAAATGTAAAAGTATCTTTATGCACTTTAGACAACAATTTTGATACCTATGTTGAACACGACTTTTGACAATGTAAATGATTTGTACAATTCCGAGTAAAAGTGAAATTATGGGAAAGTCCTTGCATACAAAGGAAATTCTCACATTTTTGTTTTGACAACGGAACTTAAAAACACATGACATTTTAGACTTTCAGAAAATACAGATTTCAATGTACTACATGTTAATTGTAAGGGTAAGAAGTTAGATGCGTTAGAAATTAAGAGATTCATTCGAAATTAGTTTAGTTTTAAATGAACAAATAGATTGAAATAGCTCGCCACTTCTTCAACTTTTGCCACTGCCTGGATTTTCTCTCCCCTATCCCTAACCTAACGGTATTATGGCTTACTTTTGCCAGGCAGTTGTATGGTGAATGTTTTGTTCCTTTAGTCTTTAAGTTGCCTTCGAGAATGCCGTAGCTTGTGAAACCTAGGTCGGCAAGACTCAAGAAAGATTTTGTGAAAGTACACAAAAAACGATTATTATAATGGAATTTCACTAAGGACCCACGGTCGTTAGTATAACTTAATGAAAACAAAAATGTTTAATCATAACTCGTGTATTAATGTAGGATACTCTGAACAATAAATTTTCAAAGTTGGTATAAAATAAAATGGCTAGTGTAGTTATAACCTTTTACCTGATCCAAAACACTGTCGTACTCATCAACTGCTTCCTTGTTGCCTTGAAAGCAATAGTCCAAAATAAGATAACAGAAGAACAAAGGCCATTCACATTCTATGTTTTCAAACATTCTCAATTCCCAAGGGTCATAGTACAAACGGTTTGGATCCTGCAAAATTATGTGAATGTAGAAACAAGGATTAAATCAAATATATTGTTTTTTTACTGTAAGGATGCTTTATAATAAGGAATTAATTAATCATCTCTGATTTAAGGCAGAAAAGAATGTATGTGGGTAAATCTTTATATGAAAATTTATTAGGCATGTATTTGTTTTTTGTGATAAAACTAAATCAAGTTCAACTACATCCAGTTATACAGGGTGTTTCAAAAAGTACTTTACAACTTTGAAAAATCATATTAATTTATTCAGAGAACCTACAGAGGTGATTGTAGTGTCAATTTGTAGGGAAACACATCAAGTTTTGACTCGCGTAGTTCGCTAGTGCCTAATCGCACCGTCACGAGCGCTAGCGGCAGTTGCGTCCCGAGCGTGGTTGCTGTGTGTTTTGGTTCGAAGAATCAAAGTCGGCGACAACAGTTCAGCGTAATTTCCGTACCGAGTACGCTAAATATCCTCCTAGTAGTTTTGTAGAAACAGGGTGTTCGGTAAGACATAAGAGCAAGTTACTCCTGCAATGATACTGTGAGTTTGGGAGAAAATTCACTACCAATGGAATGTGTGCAGGATCACCAACAGAAGCCACATAGAGCATCTTTAGTGTAAGGTAAAAAAACTTGATGTGTTTCCCTACAAATTGACACTACAATCACCTCTGTAGGTTCTCTGAATAAATTTATATGATTTTTCAAAGTTGTAAAGTAGTTTTTGAAACACCCTTTATATTCCTGCTGTCAATTGCATTTACGTTTAAACACAGACAAAATCTTAAAATAAGTTTTGTCTGTCAGAAAGTATTTAGAAGTTGAACAAGATTCAAACACAAAAACTGTATTACGCAATACAAGAAAATACTGAGGAGGGTTATAAAACAGATTAAGTACTTCACAATTATTAGGTGATAGAGGCACTTATGAACAAATTAAAAAAGGGAAATTGCCCTCAATCCAAGTCTTTAGTTTCACGCTTAATTAGGTATTAATTTAATAATTTATTTATTGGTGCAGGAGTAA
>JAGFPH010000188.1:280553-312983 GCA_018207615.1 Philaenus spumarius | reverse complement strand
ATGATAGGTTCTGTACCAATAAGCACCTTAGAATATGTTGGCTGGTAGACAGATTCCAATTTTCAGCATATATACAAAGGCTATTTTTTATTTTTGGCAAAGGCACTCAAACTCTAGTCAGATTGCAAGTCAATTGGGTTTATTTCTTTTCACGAACTGTTTGTAATTAATGAAAATCAAAATAAGATATTTTAAACAAAAGGACAAAATAAACAGAAAGTTTACAAAATAAGGACGCAATACTCACAGGTACACAATAAGCAGACTCAATATAAAACACCAGATTTTGGATAAAGGCCACTTCATCCAGACTAAATACAATTTGAAGGCCTGAAACAAAATTAAACTTTCTTCATTTTTAAATTTTACAATGATAAATCTCTTATAAATTACATTTTTATACACATCAGTCAAAATAAAATTTTAACATTGTGTATTTTTATAATAGTAAAAACAGTAAAAACCCAGCCAAGAAGTATAAAGTTCTGTAGCCATTTCCAATCTAGCGAAAATAACCACCGTTACACAAATTTGAACAAAACTCCAAACATATTATGTAGTAATGGCAGGTAAATAGATACCATTTAAGAATTCAAAGCTTTAATTATAATACAAACTATTTGTTAAATGGCAAACTGAACTTTCAATCAAATTTATTGGACGACACTACAATGAGAGTATTTATAGAAAATTTCACAGTATAGTTTATAACAGGGTCCCCTAACCTACGAAAAATTCAATAGCATTGTCTATGTTAGACAATAGAATATATAAATTCCCCCAATTATTGTAAATCACATCAACTATTACCATAATTTCATTGTAATTATCTTTATTGTCTACAGTTGAATTACTTGCTAAATCAAAACATTTTTATCAAATTTTTAAATGAGACCTCTTGTTTACATTTAAAACTTTTACTTATCTGTAACTATTATTGTCTGTTAATGTCATTAATAAACAGTATTATACCGTATTAAATTGTTTCTTTCATAAATAATTAATTAATTATAGATATAACTTTACATTAATGCATCAATAGCCTAACCTTTAGATCATACGGCTAAGGTCAAAATCTAATCATTAAATATGATCTAGGTCAAACAATTTGGTATTATGACCTAGTAACACTTTTCTATTTATGTAATCAATAATCTTTTGCAATATTTTAAATCTTCCGGTCCTTAAATGTGTTCAAACTCTTGGTTTAGTAATTATGAATGGCAGTTTAATTTATGTGTAGGATGATTTTATTACTTGTAGGTCACAGACATATTCAAAAGGACAGAATATATAGCTACTGTATATAATTTGTTCTTTAAACCAAACATTTTTGTCACACTTTTTAAGACTTTATTCAGTTTTCTGTCTAACCAGTTCAAATAAACACCTGTGTTTCATGTCTTTTCCAGAGGCGGATTTATACTAATGCCGCTTAGGGGCTAGTAGCTATCTGCCGCCCCTACACTGAGCAAATTTGTTTAGGTAAACCAGGGGTAATCGTTCGATAGATACACATAAGGAATTTTTATATCTGACAAGTGTAAACAAAATCATTTAGGCCCTTCGCCCACGGGGCGAGACAGACTCGAAGCGGTACGAGCATCATGAATCTTAGGCCCATGCGATGCTCCACTATGCGTTTTGTCCTTGCGAAAAAAATGTGCGGCTTTTCCGTAAGACGACAACACAAGTACTCAAATGGGACATGCTCCACTAGCATGGCGGCTCCGCACCTGTGCGGAAATTTCGCACGGCCGACAACACTCTGGTTCAAACTAAACTGGTTCCACCTGCCCGGAATCGCCGCACCTCTGCCTCCACCTCGTGTGGCGAAAACACAACAACAATGTTGTATGGTACTCTACACTGACAGGGCGTGCCTATAAGAAAGTGAATATTAAAAGTTATTTTGTTCCATTATTTAGTTTATATGATTTTTTATTTATAAAATGTTTGACGTTGATAAATTAATTGAACTTATTAAGGACAAGCCCTTTCTTCTTAGGCTCAACCTAAACGTTTCTCCTAAGGTTCCAGCTGACCACAAGCTTCAAGAGCACACACAACATGAAGACACGACATCACAGCTACTGAGAATAAACTTGAGCAGAGTGAGACAAAACAGAAATACGTTTTTTCCGCATAGTGGAGAATCAACCGAGGATCTGGACATAACGCGCATGATTTTCCCGTATGCAGACAAAACGCATAGTGGTCTTATGCGACATGTGATCCGCTCACGAGGAGATTTTTCTCACAGTCAATTAGCAGTCTTCAACCAAGAAGGTATACAAAACTTTCTTCTTCAAAAGTTTTTAAAATGATCAGTTTATGATGAGGAAGATAATTATGTTTTATTGGTACCGACCGACGGATGAAAAATGAAAAGAAGGACTAATAGAATACGTGTGCATCTAACGGAAATATCATTTCGGCTGTTTGTTGCGGTAAAAGAATTGCAGAAGAGCTATGCAAAATGTTTGGCATTCTATAGGCCTAGATTTAAAAATTTCTACTGTTGTACATTTTCTTTAATATCGAATTGGCACAAAGAAAAAAAGGAAAAGAAGACACCAGATAACTCCCAAAATAAATAACTAATCGTTTTAATAATGCCTAATATTGTAATTGTAATATTGTAGTTAATGGCTTCAATAATTTAAATTTGATCAGAGTTTTTTTTTAATGATTATCTTTATCTACAGTAAAACTAAGTAACTATAATTATATTACAGAAAAAAAGGAATGAAATGAGATTCTTAGGTGACAAATTTACTTTCTTGGCAGTTTCATTCCATGCTTACTCTTTCCTAGAATATTCCTGGATGGTATGATTATATAACACAGGATGTTTTTCGACTTCTCCCACAAATTTCACATTAAACATCTCCACGGTCAACAAGATACAACTCAACGTTTCAAGCGTAACGATCGATTTATCTTGTTCTCAACAGTTTGAGCCTCTCTCGCTTCGAATTCGAGTCTCTCTCGCTTCGACAGCAAAACGCCTCGGGGGATCCCCATTTACTTACATAGGAAATCGAGTGGAGGGGGAATCCCTTTGGGTTCGAGTCTCTCGCCCTGTGATCGAAGGGCCTTACCGAGGTAAAAATTTATCTGAACTGAGGATAGTATTTACATATTGTAAAGTTAATTTTTACATGAGTAAAGAATAATTTTTTCTCTTGTCAGGTGTAAAAATTCCTTACTTGTATCTTGTTTCACAAATACCATTAATTTAGGCAAATTTTAACCCAAATAACTCTCTTGGAAGTCCTCCCTTGTAGTCTATCTTATGTTTAGTGACACCGTCACACCTTGTTTGGCCGTTTGGACAAGAAACATCTTTCTGCTAGCCCATACCAATCACTAGTTACTTTCTTCCTATTTTATTTTTACACTTCCATTGAATTATTTTTATACTGCCAAAATTTTAACCCTCATTGTACTATTGTCCTATTGTAGCCTACTATTGTACAACACACATGTTGTACGTTGATTACATTACAAATAGTAGTATTGAAAAAATCCAGATAGCTAATGAATAAAAACCGACAATTTCTCACAAGAATTCTTTAAAATATATAAAAACTGTATTAAAGTATTCAATAATTATTGTAATTAATTCCATTATTAAATTAAATAGCCCCAAATAGATTATCGTACAGTTCAAAAGTTGAATCACTTTACGTAGTAAAACTCGGCTGGAGGCTACAGTTCTGAATAAGGGAGTAACAGACACACATCATTTTTCGTCATAGGTTTTCGCGCAATATCTTAAGTGGCAAGAATGAACGGTTCAACTGTTCTCTACTATAAACCCAGATTGTTGTTATATTTGTTTAAAATATAATTAATCACAACTCATACTTTTATTCATACAAAAGAAAGTATAGGCGAATTAAAGAAGAGTGGTAACATGAACATAAGCACAACCGATAACAAATTGCTTGTTCTTAACACTCAGCTGACTTGTGACTTTATGTCCACTGGGTGCGCCACTGCCTTCCGCCTATGATACTCTTTGACTCAAAAACTCCGCCTCAGCTATCCAATACAACCTTGGTCAGCCCATACTTAACAAGAGGCCGAGTCCTTGTTTTTTTAAATTCTTGAATTGAGCTAAATAAACTTACTTTTTCTTCATTCAAATATGCCGATCCCAAAAATTTGCCGCCCTGGGCTGCAGCCCCTATAGCCCTACCCTAAATCCACCCCCCCTGCCACTCGTCCCTATAGCCACTGGTCTTTTCACTAAATCTTTTTCACAGATCTTCCTCAGAAATTTATGAATCTGACCTTGATGAAATTTTAATAACTATTTAGGTTAGGTTAAGCTAATATTAAGGAGAATAAGAAAATAATCCAAGTATATATTTTTCTAAAAAAAGCTGTTTTAGAAACTCTTGAGTTCAACATAGTGATTGCGAGATGTTTTTACAACCGAAACAATTGCCATTGTTTAAAATAACAATCAACTCACAATTGAGTTTTACAATCGAGATATTCAATTGTGCTACTCGATGTCTCTTGACTCAATAACTCGGACAGTTAGTCGAATTCAGTTGGTCGGTTTTTAATCAAATTAAAATTAGTGTTTGTTGAGAATAGTTACATACTAAGTACTTTTTCTTTGTAAATAACTTTGTATTGTACTGATTTATTTTAGCCTATATTACATTCATGTTTATTAAATTTGTCTAATAACTACTTACATAATAGTAATGTTTTTAAAAAATTATTTCTATTTCATGTTTTGACAAGATATTTTTTAAAGTTATTTAGAAGTTTCTATTTAAAATAATATAAACTCATGTCAAATAGCATATACTTACCACAGTCAGTTTGCATTACTTGTTTATTTAATAAAGCTAATTTGAATGTTGGTTTTCCTATAATGTTCCAAATTCTTATAATTTGTAAGTACAATTGAACTTGGTTGTAGCATCAAGGAAGGGGACCGAACGAATGTTGACGCTACGTCCGAGTCACGTTATAAAGATGTACCAATAGGAAATCGTATTTTTGTTACCTTGAGTGAAAGGACAAACAACTATACAGTATTACTACTATTGGCAACATTATTCGTGAAGTTTATTAAAAAGAAAAACACGATACTTTTCTTTTATTGTACAGTAGGGTCCCGATAATTCAAGCTAATTGGAGCTGAGGTAAACTACAATTATAAATTAGGTAATATTTTTAGGTGTGTAAATTTTTAGTAAGTAAAAAATTAGGTTAAACATTTAAATAAATGTTGTGACATACACAGTCCGTGTGACAGAGGATTAAAATGAAAGAAGTAAATTCCCATAACGTCTAAAACAAAGAATGATGGTCTAGCACCTAAAGAGACGCAAGATTCATTAATCAAAATTTAATGAATTGTATATACATATATAAATTAATTAGAGACGCAAAACCAGTAAATTTTAATAACTTAAAAAATGTAAAGATAAAAATAATACAAGCAGACTATAATATAAAATTAAAAGAGCAGACTTAAATTTTAATGAACAGAGAAAAAACATTGGTAAACAAAAGTTCGTTATATACTTGTGTAAAAAATTTTTTGAAAATGGACAAAAACAGCAGTGCGTATTAAAAGAACAGTCTAAAATAGTGTTAAGGTCATATAACATATTAAAAGAGAAATAATTGTAAGAACTATATCACATATAAAAATTATAACAATATAAGCGTCTATGTTGATATAGAACATAAACTTGAACTGGATCACGGCAATGGTAAACGGTGAATAACTACAGGAGGCGTTGTACGTCTTGCTCTGGAAAAAATGGCTGTTAAACAAGTGTAGCTGTCTTGGTGTGAATTGTAAATTCAGTAAGAAATGTGGATTTTTTGTTGAAGGAGGTGTTAAATTGTGAAGTAATGTAGACTTCTAACAGTGTACCATCATTGTACGCTTCGGCGTTGTAATTCATCGAGTAATTATCGAGTTTTTGGAACTTAACTGTTGGCGACCATGTGATTTCTACGCAGGGCAGAACTTCTTGTGTTACGCAAGTAATCTTTAATTATCAAAGAAAGCCTAGGTATATACAGAACTTTTTGAACAATTTTAAACGTTGATGGCCATAATATTTAATAATTTTCAGTCTGCAATTTAATTTCAATTTCTTTAAACAGTTTATAATGAATATTTAATGTAAACTATAATAAAATACTTGTCCCAAAGTTGGGAGTCTTTTATAATTTATAAACTATAATTTATTATGTAATTTCCTTTTTTTGTTATTAGAAAGTCTAATATTCTGACCCTACTCAATTCAGATCAGTATTAAACTCCTAAATTGTAAACAATAAATTAATATCAGATGGAATTAGGTCACAAGAAATAAGCATAAATTTATTAACTCAACAGAAATAATTTGTACAATATATTGTTATTTAACATACTTAGGTTGGGAAATATATTGTCTTTAATACAATTATGGAAATGCCTTCGGCTTAGCACACCTTATTTAGCACAGTGGAAGTAAATTAGAGTTCATATTAGGCTAGTTCAATGTTAAAATATAAATAAGTTAAATAGGTTAATCAATTAATGTTCTCGGGGTAGGTAATCGTGCTGCTATGAATAAGATTGATAGCTACTTATTTATACGCAATAATGAATTTACTTTGAAAGATCTAAAAGGTTGGCATTTTATATTTTCTTTATAGATTAAATTTTGCTGTTCATAGTTAAAGGTGACGCTAACACTTCTTAACTCTTTCTGCCAAGCGTCGTTTTTTTTTAGCTTCTCTCTCGCGGTCTCCTTTGAACGGAGTCCCGGTCATGACGTCATCCGGCATCTTGCGTTGCGATTGGTTCTTTTCTTAAGCTGTCCGACTTACGTCACACATTACTGATGTTTTGAATTGCTCCTCAGTGTATTAATACTAAATTTCTGGTGGAGTTTACTACAAACGTTTATTTTGTCACTTTTTGCTTTTATTTTAATTATGTTACTGGTATTTTAATTCTGATAGATGATTGAATACTTATGATTCGCCAAAATATTATTTATTACTTTTAAATTTATAAAAATCCGCGTATTAAAATAACACTGGTTTGACGCTTGTTGAATAGTTGTTGTTTTGAGTATAGATGGTGTTGAGAGACTAATTAATCTAATTATTATATTCTATTGTGTCTAATCTAGTTGATAATTATTATACTAATTTTAAAATTCTGTTCTTTAGCTTTTGGTTACGACTTAGGGTTATTTATCTGATTTGAAACATTTAGTTTTGGTACTGTATTCTAGACGATCTTTGATTCACATAGCGATATGAATTAAACATGGCGGTTGTCTATGTTTACCTTCTGTTCATAACAAACTGTAAAAGTCCGTGCTTATACTAGTTTTAACTTACGATACAGAATGATTGAATAAATAAATAAATGATGTATGTATGTGGGTGTTTGTGCTGTGCGTAGTGTAATCTGTTATAAAATTTACAATTGTTGGTGTGTTTGTTTAGTTAGTTCAGGTTACCCTACTTCTAGGCTAAAATTTTAATCAAGTTTGCTATCGTGATTTATTTTCTAACTCAGTTATTTATGTGTGCGGTTTTTACTATCTAAGGTTCATAACATTTGCTTGATTGGTAATAATATCATGTAATTTTGAAATTCGTATATACTTCCTAGTACTTTATGGCTATTTCTTTACAAGAGGTTAGGTTGGTTCTCTTAGGTAGGCTAGGCTAATGATTGTCGTAGATAATTCTCTTTTATTTATTGGTTAATTATTACTTTTCGATTAAGATGGGGTTTGATACATCATAAGTTTTTATTCTAAATTCAATCTGCGTCTCATTTTTTTTATTTAAAATTGTATGTTGTAGATTATAAGATTATGCTTTGTAACTCATATGTTGTTGGTAAAAATGTTTTTTCTTGTATAAAGATTTATCAAGGATGAACAAGTAAAGAACTTAGTTATTCGTCACAATGCTTTGAATAGAATGTTTTTATAAATCAAGATATGCATAATTATTAAACAATGACGCATATGAGATTATATTGCGGGAAGGACGCTTGCCATGCATGATGCAATCTTTATTATAAACTTTGCACCATGAGATAGGTTGGCGGGAGAGTGCAATATAATCACAGATGACACGTCATAACGCATAGATTGAATTATCTGTGGAATATTAATGCATTTTCAAAAGTAAACAAGGTTAGTTTTTTGAGGTTGAGTGTTAATTTTTAATTTGAAAGTAAGGTAGTTTGAACAGAGAGTGTTTTTAGTTGGAATTGAATAGTGCATTGAGTATTAAGTAAAGAATAATCCACATATAATCTTTTTATTAATTTGAACAATTTTTAAAATTTATTTTATTAGAAACTTCTCGACTTCATATTTTTTTAACAAGTTTATTAACAATTTTTATTTTTATAACGCTTAACGTTATAATGCTCAGTGTACAGTATTAACAAACGGTAACATTACTGTAATTTTTAAAAAACACCAAAATTACAGTACGTATTAAAACATTAACTTATTGTATTAAAAAACATGCAACAGTTTTAAAGTGTAAACACTGGGGGTGGGGGCAACTGTCTGATCACAACTACGTAAATATCTCGCCAGGCTATTCGATTGAGTGGTTTATCCTGCGCTTTTGTATTGTCCGAACATTTTCCCAGCAAAGTCATGGGTTTAGTTACACACAGCACACAACTGACACAAAATATCAATTGAAGTACAGTGTGTGAATTGTTCCTTAGGAGGGGTGGGAGAGTTAGCAGTGATGCTACAGTGGAACCCCTCCCCCCCTCTACCGACTTTGATGGGACCCGCCGGAGATTTCACTTTACATATGAAAAAAATAGGTAGTTTGTTTATTTCACAGTTTGATTCTGAGGAGGAAGAAAATAGGCAGCCGGACATCAAAGGAAAGGGGGAATTCTAACATTTTTCGAGTTCTGAGAAACACATCAAATGGACAGCAATTAATTGTCGATTGTTTGTTGCGATTGTCCGACTCGGGCAACAATTGGTCCGATTGACTCGGTTTACGATGCTATTGGACTTTACAATGACTATGTGATGAATCCGGTGGGAGAACAATCGAGTCAAAGTGACAACAATCGAGGCGACTCGAGATGTTTGAACAAATTAATTAAATTACAAGTAAAAAAACATGGACCAAGACCAGGATTTGAACCCAGGACCTTTACCACTCCGTGATAACGCTCTACCAACTGAGCTACCCTGATCACTCCAGTTATTGGTCGATACAGAGTAGCTCAGTTGGTAGAGCATTACCATTTAGTGGTAAAGGTCCTGGGTTCAAATCCCGGACTTGGTCCATGTTCTTTCACTTCTAATTTAGTTAAATTAACCCTTGCTGAGGAAGCGTGTAAGCAGGTAAATTATTACAAATTAAATATAATGTTTAAAAAATCGAGACAATCGACCAAAACATCTCGCAATCGCGCATCATTAGTTCAACAAATTAATCATTTCATTTAAAAAATATAATTATAAGACTATCTTGACTATTTGAAATCACATCTGAAGCCCAGACAGAGGAACTATTATTAATCAAATGAGGATTTTTTATATTTTTTAATCATAAGTATGATCATAGTTTTTAAAGGTCTGAAGACGAAAAGATAAAAGTGGCAAAAGATCTAAATTTCATCCATTTGCATTCTATTATTCGTGAAAGGCCTTTACCAATAATTGTTATGTGTTCAAATTGTAACCAAAATTGAGAATATAAAGCCTTAGAATTAAGACTTTACAGAAAAATACAGATTTCTCAAAAACAGTTACTAAAATGATTTGTTACCAAGAGTAAGTTTTACTTGAAACCTTGAACAAAATTTATGGGTAGCCAAAAAAATATAATTGGCTATGTGAGTTATTAGGCCTATTATAAAAACAAACACTTAGTTTTCCATAATATTTTTAAACAAAATATTATTACACTTACCAGAAGCAGTCATCTGCGCTAGAATCAACAAGTACAAAGAAATGGCATCAATTTGGAGATGTCCCCATTCACTGTCCCCTACAACAGTCTGACCAGTTGATGAACTGTATTTTGCATGAAGTGCGTCCAATGGGTTTTGTGAAGTTTTGAATTTTTCTACTTTGTCTTTTTGTTGAATCATCGCCATTAATAATCCTCGCATCAATTTTACGCAACTCTAAAAAGTCAAAATTAATGTAAATTACATTTTTGATAGCTCAGTCTAAAATTTTCAAAATGTTTTTATGCCTACAAATAAACATAATATAACAATAATTTACCTGTTCTAATTCGTATGTTTTAGCTCTGTCTTCATCCGCATCTGCCATTTTCTTATAAGCCATAGATAGTCCCCAAACAGCCAATATGCAGTAAATGTTATCTCGAATCCAGGCATGTTCGTTTTCCTGACTTGCTGGGAATAAACCCGTAACAGGATGCTTAAACATAACAAATAACAATAAATATGAGCAACTAAAACGTACACACACCAGATAAATAAGCTTATTTTGTTTCATGGTACATTAGAACCTCTAGTGAAATTAAAATCATTTATTTAGCAATTGATATGCTGTGCTAGAGCGTCTAAAGTAAAAGTTGTTCTTTAAAACAAAAAATATAAACATTAAGGACTGTTGCTATATTCTGGTGGATTCTTGGCAAGGATATCAACTTTATATCAAGGAAAACGAGTCAGAAGACAACAGTGATGATGAACAATTTTTTGATTCAGGATTATCCCATACAGAGCATTTGAAACGGCAATGAACTGGTTTGAAAAACAACTTGAATGCTGCTTGCCCCAATAAATGGTTTTAAAACAAATACGAAATTAAGGAGTTTTAGGGTTCAAAATGTAGACTAATTTCCATACACCATTTGTTAGGTATGAAGAGAATTAGATCTACCAAGGTTCGTTCAGGTATTATGAAACAAGAAACTAATGCCATCTACTTTACAATCTTTATATTTTATCCTCGAGTGGTTCAGTGGTTATTTGATACTACTTTTACAATGAGGTTCATGTGTATACAATAAGATCTTATAAGACTAACAAACTTTACAATACTAAACAACATATACTGATCCCTTTATTACTATAAAGGTTGACTCTTTAATCGTGTCAGACTCTTATCCCTATCAATTATATCCCAAGATGAAACACCTAAAATACCTATGTCATGTAACACAATATCTTACTTCAATGGGCTTCTACTTTAATAACATCCAAAACACAAATGCTTTAAGAATGAATATTCACAATCTGTTTGTTCCCTCTTTTTACCAGTGCTTCCCAAGTGTGCTTCAACTGGAGCTTCCGTGGCACCCTCTTGTCGAATGTTCAAGGTTGATCTCTGATCAACAGAGTCTCCAGCAGTCTCACAAAACACAAGCCTTCTGACCATCAGAGACTCCAGCCGTCTCACAAAACAATAACCCCTTATCTAGTTCAGTAGGACCCTTTTATTGCATACTGAGTTAGCACAACTAGGCCTCTTACGTGTGCCTTGCTTCTGTCAGCAATTTCACAATATTTGAGTGTTATACAACATTATTCTACTTTCTGTGTTCTCGTCTTGGAGCTTGTAAATGTTAAACTACTCTTTATTATAATAATTATATGACTATTGTTACGAATAGGAGTATTGTTGGATAGGGTAAATATATTTATTATTAGGTTTAATTATATTCGTTTCTAGATGTAATGGTTTTGATGTAAAGGTATTGAGTTGTATAAAATAGACACGGAAGTATGAATATGGAAGGATAGATTTGGTTGCATAGAGTGTCGAGCGATGCGGAAAAACATCGTAGTTTGACAACACGGAAGCTAAGTGAGGATATTTAAGATGGGGGTCGACCTGCAGATGTAAATAAAAAAAAATACTTGTTTGACAAGCATCTGTTTAATAGTATTTGTATTCTTACACAAATTATATTTTCTTGTGCCTACATTATTAATATAATTTTAGATTATAAAAATAAAGTTTAGTATTAGTATTACTCGAGTTATATAGTATACTGAAAAAATAACATGATTATAGGCTAGAACTAAACTAGTTATTCCTACACAAATCACAATTAGTAACTAATTAGTTGGAAACATCTTGGAAACAAATGTGGTCCAATATGCGGACGATACAACTCTTACTTTCCGTGCCAAGTTGGCAAATGAGTTCGAAATTAGATGCTTTGAGCAGGTTTGCAATGTCTCTAAGTTTTTTAATAATATTAATTTAAAAATAAATCCGAAGAAGACCAATTGCATGCATTTTAATCTAAGTGTAAAATCAAGAGACTCAAGTCCTAATCTTTTCTTGGATGATGAGTTACTAGAAGAAGTCAGATCTGTGATTTTCTTGGGTGTGACCATAGACAGAGGACTGACTTGGTCGGACCACCTGAGTCAACCAACTATGTGAGAGAATGGCTTCTAAGATATTCATTCTCTGGAGTCTGGTAAAAAATGGCTGTAGTAAGCATACCATAAAATCTGCAAATTATGGTGTAATTTTTCACCTCCTAAATTACAGAATTGTACTGTGGGGAAATTCAGGTATGCAGAAAATGCAAAGATTGTTTATTTTGTAAAAGAAAGCGGTTCACTTGATTGCAAACTTAGCCATTGGCCAATCATGTAGGGAAGCGTTTAAAGTTGAGAAGATCTTAACACTTCCTAGCTTACATATAATGGAAGTTATATTGTTCTGTCGGTTTAAGAGCTTCATAACTCACAACAGCGATTGTCACACATATTTCACCAGAAAACATGATGATCTAAGATTAACTAAACACAGATTAAATCTTCACAAAAAATTGTAACCCGTTCAAGCTGGAATAGCACTTCAACAGACTCCCAGAGTCTCTTAAAAGAGTGGATGATTACTATAATTTCAAGAAGAAATTAAAACGGTTGTTGCTGGCAGGTGGCTGTTACTCGCTGGGTGAATTTTTGAGCATGGACGAGGGCTGTGTGCCTTTTCCAAGCAGTTTTTGAAACCCTACATAGTTTGTAAAAGTTTTTGAATTTATCTGTTTGTATGGATATAAGTATTGTTACAATTGTGATTAATATGCTAAATTTATTGTTGTAACTGTTTACTCAGTATTTTTTAAAATTGTTTCTTTATCATGATGTAAAAAATTGTATGTAGTACTGTGATTGGTTAAAGCAAAGTAAATAAATAAATTTAATGAAATTATTATAAAATACGGATCGTCTATGGAGTGGACACTGGCACTTTATTAAATCGTCTACTATGTAGATACTGTGGTACTCAAAGGGTTAATTTTATTATTGTATATTTTCTCTACTTTTTTGAACTGATTGTTGTTTGCTTGTATTTTATGTGTATTTTTCTGATGGATTGTATTTTTGTGTATATGACCTGTTTGATACAAATAATATTTGTCAAGAAACCAATGTTGATTAAATAAATAAATCTACAACAGGTTTGTTCTAGTGCCCCTCATACTGAAGTCCAGTCTCCTACCAGGTTGCATAGGTTCAAACCTGGCTTTCTGCAATCAATTAGACTGCGCTATATCCTGCTACCCATGTCTAACTGGCATGAATCAAAAACATTTAGAAACAATCTAAATTTTTAGGTACCAATAAAATTATGTATTTAAAAAACATTTATTATAGGCTACTCGGCTACTCGCCTGTCTTCATTAGTCTAACTGGCATTAAGTTAAGACGTTTAAAATAATAATAGTACAGTAATAAATTATAACTAGCTGACTCGTGTGAATATTTCGCAAGTTAGAAGTAGGGATACTTACCTGATTTAATTAAGTAAATTACATTTATTTATTTACTTTGGTTTAATTTGATTGATTTGTGTGATAGATAAAATTGTAAGTTAATATAAAATGTAAACAATCTAACAGCTGCTATGTTTGGTTAAACAGATTGTTAAACAGATTAATTTCATTAGGAATCATGTAAAAGTTTGTAATCAAATTTTTTTACCATAAAAAAGAAAATATACATTTTATGCTATTTGTCTGTTATTCGTTAATAGCGGGGAATATAAGCTTTAAAATTATGTTTGAATCATTAATTTTGATTAAGAATTTTAAGGGAGATATGGTATTGCCACAAAAAAAAACACCTTTGAGAAATAATATATAAGAATAAACTAAAGGCAATGAAAAGGCCTATGTATTCCAAAAGTAAAAGATTTATTGCAACTGCCTTATTTATTAAATGCTATAAGGATATAGGCCTATACATAATTAATGTTTATAACAAAAAACCATTCTTAACGTAATGGAACAAAGTTCTGTTAAAATTTGTAGCACAATTGCTGACATATTTATTAGGCCCAATGTAACAAACAAAAGGTTGGCAATAGGAGCTAAGTCGGCTACTGATTAGTCAGTCGTAAATACGTAAGAGTGGCTATGTGTGATTTGTCAATACACGCAATAATAAGAAAAGTAATAGCCCAGTCAACGAATGATTCTAGAAGGAAAGTCAATAAGCGGAAAGACCAACTATGGTACATTGTTTAGGGTACCTCGACATCGCGATATAATAATAATAACAATAAAATATACCGCATATAATACTAATAAAATATACCGGATATAATAATAATAAAATATAAAGGCGAAAAACACAATAATTCGACTTCCTATGGATGTATGACGTTATATAAACTAACTTAACTAAAGCGAGAAATAAAACATTTTTCCGTCGACATAGCGACATAATAGTAAAATAATAATATAGTACTGAGGCAAAATACACAATAATTTGACTTTCTACAAACGAGATAAGAACTGGAGAAAGCTCACGAGGGTAGACCGCGTGGGAAACATATAATATATTATTCCAATGCAAAGAAACGTTTTTTTCAAAAATTAGCGATTTTCGAGAGCGTATATCTCATTAACGGTTACAGATAGCAAAAATACTATAAGTATATAAAATGTAGAGAATTTTGTCAGCTTTAATTTTGTATACGTAGGCTATATATTTTTTGTAGGATATAACCCCTACTGAGATATAGGCAAAAAATACAAAAATGGTACCTTTAACCCCCTCCCCCCCCTCTTCCGCCACCCCTAGGGTCAAGGACTTTTAGTATGTTATACTAATAGGTACCCCAAACAATGTGCCATAGTTGGTCTTTCCGCTTATTGAATTTCCTTCTAGACCCCCCTTTTGGGCATTCGTTGACTAGGCTATAAGCACTTAGGCGTAGGCCTACTACAAATTCATCTTCATTTATCTCATTAATTTGTACGATATCTTGGATATGGATCTATTTTAGGCTAAATAATTTAATTCATTTGTTAGTACTTTTCTAAATATTTTTTAATAACTTCTATTTCATCATCCTAGAGTCAAATCATTTCTTAGAAAATACATTGATCGTTTGATATTCTTTTAAATATGGGTAGGCAAAAGAAAAACTATTTAGTCTTTATATGTATAGACTTTAAGAAAGTCTTTAAAAAGAGTACCTATTTTATTCAGCAAGATTATAGACTTTTGAAGCATATTCAAGGTTAATTTTCTCGGAGAGGCATTCTACATATTTCTTTAAACAAATATATAATACATACAATGACCTAAAGTATATGTTTACCAAGTTTGGTTAATATTGAGCAATTATTTTGTTCAGTACAAGTGTTTAAAAAAGGTATGTAATTCCGCGAGATTTTCACCTCTTGATGCATATTCAAGGCTAACTTTCTCAGAGAGTCATTCCACAAAATTTTTCAAACAAATATATAATAAACATAAAGCGTAAGTTCACTATTCGACCCTAGCCTAATATTTTTGCAGACAATGACGTTGTTTTACATTCTACTGTTAAATGTTGAATACAGGTAAACATACTGTGACTAAATACTATAGGATAGAACTTTTTAGGTTTTTTTTTATTAGTCTTGTATTTCTGTTGCCATAGGTTAGCCTAGGGTTGAATAGTAAACTAGCGCCATACATACTTGTAATGACCTAAAGTATATGTTTATCAAGTTTGGTTAATATTGAGCAATTATTTTGTTCAGTATAAGTATTTAAATAATTTATGTAATTCCGTGAGATTTTTGCTTTTTGACGCATATTCAAGGTTAATTTTCTCGGAGAGGCATTCCACAAATTTCTTTAAACAAATATATACTGTAATACATACAGGGTAAGTTTACTATTCGACCATGGCCTAATATTATTGCAGACGTTGTTTTAGATTCTACTGTTAAATGTTGAATACTGGTAAACATACCGTGTCTAAATACTATAGAGGTTAGAACCTTTTAGGTTTTTTTTTTATTATTCTTGCATTTCTGTTGCCATAGGTTAGCCTAGGGTCGAATAGCAAACTTGCGCCATTCATACAATGACCTAAAGTATATGTTTATCAAGTTTGGTTAATATTGAGCAATTATTTTGTTCGGTATAAGTTTTTAAAGAAAGTATTTAATTCCGCAAGATTTTCGCCTTTTAATGCATATTCAAAGCTAACTTTCTCGGAGAGGCATTCCACGAATTCTTTACAAAAATATATAATACAAACAATTATATAGGCCTATAGAATATGTTTACCAAGTTTGGTTAATATTGAGCAATTATTTTGTTCAGTACAAGTGATTAAAGAAGATGGCGCAAGTTTAATTTGACCCTTGACTAACCTATGGCAACAGAATTGCAAGAATAATAATAAAAAAACCTAAAAGGTTCTAACCTATAGTATTTAGTCACAGTATGTTTACCTTTATTCAACATTTAACAGTAGAATGTTAAACAATGTCGTTGTCTACAAAAATATTAGGCTAGGGTTGAATAGTAAACTTACGCCAAGAAGATATTTAACTACAGAAGATTTTCGCCTTTTAATGCATATTCAAGGATAATTTACTCGGAGAGGCATTCCAGGAATTTCTTTAAAAATATATAAATAATACATACAATTTCCTAAAATATAAGCAATTGTTTTGTTTGATGTTTTGTTTTGTACATATGTTTAAAAAATATATTTATTTTGCGTGTGGGTACATGACCAATGTTTTACGTTACGGCGTAGGGTTAGCCATAGGCCATAGGGCTAAGTTATATTCGCTAACAAAATAGCCTGAACTTCTAACTTAGTTTGCAGTCACCAAATGTTCACCAGCACTCAACATTCAATAGTAGAATGTGCTTTGATTGGGTCAATAGGCTAAAGTAAATTTAGGCCTATGCCAATTTTTGTTGTAGGCCTAGCCTACACTTAAGTAGATAAATTTTCATTTCCCCTAATTACTCACCTGGTGACACATTATTATTTTATGAACTACTCTTTGATAATAATCCAGACGTACACCCGAATTACTTCTGCTCCTCATTTTGATTTCTATTTATTGAAATTTCTGAAGTGTAAATATTAAAGACTATTTTATAGCCTAAGTTTAAAGGCCTGAAGTTGAAAACTTGTTTTGAGGCTTTTTAAAGCCCTTTAACTTAGTGTGCTATCTGAAGTAATACACCATCTCCTTAAATTTCATAAAATCTGCTTGTGCACTTTCATAGGCACAATAAATTAACACTGACATTAAACACTAAATGACTTTTTTACAAGAAACAAATTTGTACATACAACATCCCCGTTCTTAAACTTATACAAGTACATCATTCAGTACATCACTATTCACTACAAGGTAGCAAGGTACAAGGCTAACATAACAGCTGTCAACCCAGCTGAGTTTTGCAGAAGAAAATCAGTTAAAAGCTAATCTCAATCTGTGTTCAAAATTTATTAAAACACAGATCCTAAAACATAGAAGACATGTCATGTCATAAAAAGTAATTAATTGATTGTTAGTGTATACTGTATAATTACATATAGTCAACAACAATTTTGCTAAATTAAAAATTGACATACGTAACTAAATTTAAAATTTACTGAATATATTTTAATATTAAAACACAAAAATAATATTTTACTCAAAATTTAAATTTGACAAGTTACTCTTTTATTAGTTAAATACTTTTAGATTGTTGGCTAATAATAATAATTACAAATTCTAAAGGTCCTCTTCTGAAATTTGCTTTCTATGTGTCCAGTTTTGATGTCTGGAAGAAGAAGTGAGGTTAAATTATGATTTACAAAGTGTTGGTTTGACTAAAATTGTATGAGCTAAATAACAGATTGTGATTTGAATTTAGTTTTAAGTGATAAATAACTTGCAGTTTAACCTATGATAGCCATACGTGTCTACATTTGCTAAAGCGTTTTCTACAAGACCCTTTGAGAAACCAGGCGTGAAAGTTTTGAATTACTCAAAAGACAAAATGAATACATTTTTGTATCTTAACTTATTTTATATTTTTAATTGTAATTATGTTTTTAATTGTGCATACCAGCCAATGCCACCTCATTTATTGAAACAGTTAATATCTAATGACAGGCCTACTGTAGTAACTTCTGTCAATCAAAATATTACTAACAATACAAATATAGAAAAACAACGTCCAAGCAATTTGGAAAATAAAACTCACTTTAGTAGTGAAGTTGTAAAACATGTAGGCTTATCAGAAGGTGGAATAGTTATGAACGAACAAAATAACCCTGAACATTATAAAGAAGACTTAAAGAATAACGACCAATCTGTTGGAATTTTAGACAATCCGATTAGCGAGGAAAAACTGCCAACCAAAAGTTCAATAGTTCCCCGTAAAGGAGTCCCAACCATAGATCTTAATTTAAAAGTAGAAGATAAGGCAAATATAACTCTAACCAAACAAACTAGCTACAACCTTCCAAATAATACCAATAAGGCAGCAACAAATAATGATTTAAAAAACAATCTTACTCATGGTAGTGCAAATCATTTAGCAATAGTTAGTAAGAAACCAGTTAGCGCTTCAGATTTTACTGAGGATGATGCCGATACTTTCATTGAATCTTCTTCTACAGGAAAAGATTATGTCTTGACAGGAGTAGCTATTTTCATATGTTTGTGGGCTGTAATTTTTGGGGCTTTATTTTTTTATAAAAGAGCTGGAGAACTTTGGGACAGGCGGCATTATCGTAGGATGGATTTTCTGGTTGAAGGCATGTATAATGATTGAATGCAAGTTTTGTACTTTGACTGTATGTAACATTCGATAAGCTAGTCCAAATGTAACCTATTAAGTTAGCTTATTAGGACTTTATTTTGGTTATAATCTTTGTTCTCAAATACCAATTCTATCACGAAGTATATAATTTTGCAATTTTAAAGTGTCTTTTACTAACAGCTTTTTTCACTGTGTATGAATAAAGTTTAAATAACTTTAATACATGTTTTGGAATGCACGTTTAACCATTTTTTTATAGATAGGCCTAGACCTAATTTGGTTTTTTCTTGTTTATCTACTCGGTAACAAAAAACTTTGAAAATATAAATCAACACAACATGTAGGCCTATTTTGTTTTTAAGTGCTTTAGTTCTGAGGTACATCACTCTATAGTGGCGATTTTTTTGTTATGGCAATAGATTATTTTCAAGAAATTTAATTTTAAACTTTAATTGGACTTACGAGAAAGAAACACTATGTAAATAATAAAATGAACACAATTTCTCATAAAAATTGTTATAATTGTAGTCAAATGCGTTTCGATGACCAAGACATTATCTGTGATGGTTACAGTTACATTACCCACTTATAATAACTAGTAGTTAACAGCTATAAACGTGTAAGCTGTAACAATCACTGATTATGATGACTTGGTCATTGAAACACATTTGACTATTGACTAAAGTTTTGTATGAGAAACTGGGTTCATTTTATTATTTATAAAAGAAATATGTTTGCTGCAAGAATTGCTCAATTACTAACTTCATAATTTTATGATTTATCTTCAATTATGAATGTTTTATTTTCAAATGCTATATATAACACCATAATATAATACTATTCATTAAATAAGTAACTTAGCATACTAGCCTATATTCTTGTGTCCAGTATAACACATTTATTCAAATGAAGCATCATCAGGATTGCAAGATTTTACTAACAAATTAATATAGGCCTATCGTTGGTAGCCTCTACATTTTTTGTTTTTGTCCCCCGGTTTTCAATTCTTATGACAAATTACGGCGCAAGTTTACTATTCGACCCTTGGCTAACCTATGGCAACAGAAATGCAAGAATAATAATTTTAAAAAACATAAAGGGTTTAGTATTTAGTCACAGTATGTTTACCTGTATTCAAAATTTAACAGTAGAATGTAAACAACGTCGTTGTCTGCAAAAATATTAGGCTAGGGTCGAATAGTAAACTTACGCCCAAATTACTTTCAGATAAATATGTTTTTGTTGAAACATTTGACTTTAAATTACTAAAACATAATATTTTACAGTAATAAGTATCAATCTTTCAAATCACCTAACCTAAAAGTCTGTAATGTACCGGTACAATTTTATCAGCTGGATTTTTACTTTGGTGCTAACTTTCGCAATAATCCAATTAAATTTTTAGGAGTTACAGAAAAAACACTGAAATTCAGGGTAAGAATTGGTTTCTTTGCCATATACAAAATTTGGCCTAAATTTACTATACGACACTCGACTCATATTTTGCATGAGCCGAGTAATGTTAAATATAGTTAACCATACTGTGGCTAAAGACTATAAGTTAGAACTTCAGTCTATTTTTTTTTTTTTTCATTATTATTCTTGCATCTCTGTTGGCGTAGGGTTGTATAGTAAATTTGCGCAAAAAATGTATTAATTTTTAAGAGATTTGTTCAAACAGTGTAATACACTGAATCGTTATATAATTTTAACATTCTTTGTATTTTTTATAAAAGGATAGGAATTAAGTTTATATAGTTTGAAAGATAGCCATAGATGTGCAGGAAACAAAAATGATGTGTAGGCCTATACCGTATATTGCCATTACGACAATTAAAACAAACTAGGCCTAACCTAAAATTGTGTTGCTAAAATGGTTATCCAAATCAGCTGTTTTATCTGTTATTTAATGCAGTTGGTTGCTATGGAAACTTTGTACATATATATTGCCTTTAAAGCTAGCCATTTATGGTCCGATTTGTTGGACAACCGAGTTAGACTGCAAGTTGTATGCGTTTTACCACTCACGCTCCAACTTAACATCCAACTTACGATCCAATTAGCGTTTCCAATTCAATGTTTTTCCTTTTACATCGTGGCAGAGTTGTATAAAAAAATCCAGCAATTACTATACACAAATAATAAGACTAAACAATCGCCTATATTTTGTCAGTATACTTACAATCACCTATATTTTTAAAAATATAGTATACAACCGCTTATATTTTTTCAGTATAGAAAACACTCACCTATATGTTTTCAATATAGTAGACAATCGCCTATATTTTTTCAATATAGTAGACAATCGCCTATATTTTTCAGAGTAGTAAACAATCACCTGTATTTTTCATTATACTAAACAATCCTCTATATTTTTCATTATACTAAACAATCCTCTATATTTTTCAGTACCCTATACTAAACAATCATCTATATTTGTTCAGTATACTAAACAATCACCTATATTTTTCAGTATACTAAACAATCCTATATTTTTTATAATATAGTGTACAACCGCGGATATTTTTTCAGTGTAATTCACCTATATTTTTTTCAATAGGTTAAGAAATTATTTGTTGATCAATTAAATTTACAATTCAATAAATTCCGAAAGTCCTTTATTATCCATTATTATAGAAGTAAAAAGGTACAAAGTATAGGGGGGAAAGGAAGACAAACAACAGCAAGATCAAAAGATCAAAGTTTAAACTGACACAATCGGACGTTAACTCTCTCACAGTCCGGAAGTTTGAAGTTGGATCACCTTGTAGGCTGGTCTGGGACTCCTAATCTGGATCATCCAACTCGTCGTCCATCAAACCCATTCACGCTCCTCCACGGATCCTACGTCGGACTGCAAATCGCACCGTGAATGGCTAGCTTAAGACAAAAAATGTAAAATAATTAGCTCTAATCTAACAATGTGTTTCTAAGCTGGTTATCCAAATCCTATGTGTTATATGTTATTTTATGCATTTGGTTGCTATGCAATGAATATAAAAATATAGTTTTGTAAGGTTATGTGTTTATATTTTTCTACACACATGATTTTCAATACAAAATGCATCAAACAATTAATGAAATCTTTTTGATCACATTCACGGCTGTATGAGCTAATATCCCTTTGCCTTGCCTGTATGGGAAAATACTTTAAATGAATTATCCAAACAAATATTTCAAATTAAATTATCACTTGTCTTTATTTATTTGTTAAATTATTCTACTCTTTCATAGTTGAATTGTTTATTTCTAAGGAATTTCCATCAAGCTTCCTCTTTGCCCTTTCCCACTCTTTTCCTCTTAGCGACAAGATACGAATTTACATACTTATAATAAATTCCAATTAATAACATGAAAATGTTTGTTACTTTACAATCAATATTGGTTGAATTTCGACCACAGGAGATACTAGATTACAGAAATCTTTAAACAAAAAAAAACTAAATTTTGTCTTCAGATTCTAACATTCTATGAAAGATTTACGGTACCTAATAAATGTCTACAAAAGAGCATTTTTTAGCTTGTCAGTTTCCAAATAGTGCTAGTAGCCCTTGTGATTTTAAGACAAACACTCACAAAATGCTTGGCAGTTCTTTTTATAACCGAACATCTAACTTCTGATATTGAAGAGATGTTTTATATTTTGCCTATTAATGAGTACTTATAATTTCATCATTAAATATATACAACTATCAAACATTTTAAATCTTCTTTCTTCAAATCTCCTAAGACATATTTGATAGCCTTTAGCTAAATCTAGCTAATAAAAATCATATGACCATACAGTAGGAGAAGACTTAATTGACAATAAATAATTATTATTATATACATTAATAAAATTAATTAGATTAAGAAATTCTTGTAAAAAATAATGCAAAGTCTAAAAATAGCCTATGTTCTTTCAGAATGGGTTTTTAATATTTTCTTTAGTACTTAATTTTCATGCTGCATATACATTTGTAACAGAGCATCGAGCTTGTGTAATATGTTTGTGTCGAATGTCATACTGTAACATCACTATTAATAATGATATAGTTTGAGTTACATTGGTTTTGTCTAAACTATCAAAGGATATTATTTGCCTTTGTTATATGTGTTGATGTATATCAAATTATAATAGCTAACATTCTTGTGAATAATCGTTGCAGTCTTCATTGGTAAATGTTCACCTTGACATTCTGTTATAAATGTGAATGGAGATTTATGTGGAAGATAAATGATGTCTAATGTAATGTATAGGCTATATATCATGTTAATACCAAAGTATATTATTGTAAATATTTGATAACCATAAATATGCATTAAACGATTATGTAAAAGTTAAAAACTATTTTTTTTAAATTATGAAGGTTATTATACTAAAAACGGCAAACTAAAATAGGTTTAACATTTTAGTAAAGATGTATCTCTACACTGTAGGCCTAAATTTCACAAAATAACTAAATGCCAGGGGAGAAGTACTAAATTGATTTCAGTAGTAATTCAAACCACACAGCAGTCTTCCAGGCAAAGTTTGTGTGTAGCGTACGTAGCATGTATATATTACACAAACCCAGCTCTTTAAAAATCATGAATTTCTGTGGTAAGAAAATAACAATCAGCTAACAAAAATTAGCTCGTTCGCTAATTTGCACTGTTTTTACCCCCACACCCTCATACCTTTGTTATAAAACTTAAATTGATTTGAAATCTGCGAGTTCAGGCAAAATAAATAGGAAGACAAATTATTTTTGTGTGGTTTAGAACCAATATGGGATGAATTTGTATTTTTATTTTATCAGGCCTATTGCTTAGCACAAAACTCAAATAGAGTCACCACTCATTACACTTCAACCTAACAAAATTAAACAATACAATAAACCTCTTCAAATACCGTAACTATTATTCACTACAGATAGAAACCAATACTTATTTCTCAATAAGTTCTGCAAAGTTAACAAGTATTTTTTAAGAACATTTAATTTTAACAACAAGATAGCAATTCTGTCTATGTACTCCGTGTGAAAGTATGGCAGGACTGCAAAATGTTCATTGTTATTCCTGTCTGTGTTATAAATCTGTTTCCTTAACTTAGACATTTTACAAAAAAAAATATAGGCTAACAAAAAACCCTTTCGGCTCAGCCACACATGCAGGAAGATTTCAAATGCCTAGTTACTCCCATAAGCTAAGAATTAAACAAATTTACTCGCCACTTTGCAGTGAGGGTTGCAGTTATTAGAAAAATATCAAAGTAAAAGATTTTGGTAATTTTTTGAGTATTTACAACAATTTTGAAAGGGGTCGATAAATTGTGTCTTCTAAGGGCGTATTGTTCTATGATCTCATTTTGGTCACCCGTTGCAATTAGGAGTGGTTGTTTCAAAAAAATTCATACTAAAGTTTTAGATAATATTTAGAAGGTTCACATTAATACTGGACAGATTTTATACAGTGACTACTAAGAAAGATATGAATTTTGTTTTTGTTTTTAACCCCCTTTTTTATACCGTTGAGCTAGCCTTATTATAAAAATTGGTTTCATATAAATACCTTTCAAATCGATTTTTTTATTCTATTCTCATGAGCTGTAATTTTAAAGAATGAAATATGTTTCGCTTAAGGGAGTTATAATGAGTTTTTAAAAAAACTTCCCATTTCTACTCCCTTTGTTAAGATTTTACATTAATAAACTGGATCAAAATTGTGTGTATAAGATTGCAAGTAATTTTTTATTTTTTTATTTCAGTAGTTATTTGTCCATAAAATAGTGTTATATATAGATATATAAATAAACTTTTGAGTTGACTATGATTTTAAATTCTAGGGACCATGCACAGAAAACATGTGTAGAAATTTTCCAGAAGTTGCACATGCACTATGGTAATGAATGCAATAGGTACTCTCCCCAAAATCTACATAAAAGCCTATGCAGCATACAAGAAAAATTAACGACTAATACATAATTTTAAAATATAATTCCTTTTATGTTTTTATTTGCTTTCAATTTTATATTTTGCACTCCATTAAAGTTATTTAATGGCTTGTTGAACCTAAGCTAAGCTAGTTAAGTGTACAGTCTATTGTGTAAGTGTAAAACAATCAATATATATGTAATGTTGTGATATAATATAGTTGTTAATAATTATAATGTTTTATTGAGGTAGAATGTATTATAGAATATTTGTCAAATCCACTTTGCTTCCTTACAATAAAAAGTTATAAGTTGTGGATTTAAAATACCAGGTGAAATTAAAATCACTTCCTTTTCTGAAAACCTTTATGGTTATCATTGTCTGATACACCCTTAATTACTAAAACTTTAATTTTAAACTAAATAATAAAATCTTAAGGTAATAACTATGTTCAAGTTAAATAAACAACATTGACACTTTCTTTGGCCAACATATTTCATAAGTTTAAATTTTTATAATTTAATTATGATCTGGGCAAATATTTGCACATGTAGATTCAAATAAACTCTTTTTAGTAGCCTGTGTATTGAATGATCTGTAAGAAAATAAACAAATGAAATCTGTGAAAAATAGGTTCAAGGAAGTGACTCAACATTAAATTCAATATCTTTTTATAAATTTAAAACTTTACGAACTGAATTTTTCTAATAATACCTTTCATGAAAATTAGCACAGGTAGTCAATGTGCTATATAAAATGTGTATCACAACGTTGGTGTAGTTTTCATAATGTTGTGAGATTTGTATTCCTTGACTTTATGCAGTTTAAGTAAACAACAAACTGAAAATGTTGGGATGCTTTTTTACAGGTGACGAGGGAACACATTAATTTACTTGACACTAGTTAGTGGAAAAACAAAGTTTAATTTGTGCATCAGGTGTTGTTATCATTTAGTTTTCATTAGACATTTACTTGTCACTACCATACTTAATAAAAAAGTTTGAGTGTTACTAAATTTGTTGCCATTTAGGTTTCATTACAACATTAACTTTGACACTAGCTAATAAAAAAAAACATACAGTTTGGTTGTGACAATAGGTGATGTGATTCTAAATTTTGTTGTCATTTAGTTTTAATTACAAAAATGACATGACATGCATTGCTATGGTATACAATTATAACTTTGTTACATGAAAAATAACCTTAATAACAAAATTTAACAATAAGCCTACTTAAAAAAGGGGCAATTGCATTTCCTTAAATTATTTATCAAACCTTGGCAATTCTTAAAACGTTGAAGAAATAATGCATCTTTTCTTTTTTTGCTGAATAATTTAAAAAATGTTTTGAACATCTTTTTATTTGAAGATGATGTGTTGGTAGAAGAAATAAGGAATCACTGTGGATCTTTGTTTGTAGCTATGTTTTTTCTTAGTTGTGGTATATATTTACGTTAAATCTTGATTTTTGTTTAGCTGTTAGAATGTAATACGGAAGTTAAGTGCATACCTTGTTAATATTGACTAAGTCTACTACAAGTTAATTATTTTAAACACGTATCTGTGCAGGGGTGTCCTTGTCCTTATGAGAGACACTGCCTGTCATTTAAATAAATGAAGGTCAAACAAAATAATGTAAAACTGAGCAACAGAATTTTAATGTACCGTAAGCCAGTTTTTAAAATTTCAACTTTAGTAACATATTTCAAACTAAACAAAACTCTAGTTAGAATAATTATAATTGTGTTTCCATGCCATGATTTATTTATAAAACTATTTTAATTTATTAAATGTAGGTTTATATCTAATCTTCCATAGAATATATTTTTTTCTTAGTGTGATCTTTGAAAGATTTAAATAACAAGAGTTTTTCCTTTAAGAACTGTATGTCTTCATTGTAAATTAATTTTATAATATCTTTTACACTAGCAAGGTTCAGTAAGCTAGAGAGCCATACTTCCTCCTGCTACAAAGCCTGTTTTTAATAACTATTGTTAACAGTTCATAACAGCTAATGAGATAAACGACACAGTACATTACAGTCAAGTTCGGAAACCCTTTTATATCCATTGGTGAACTGCTTTGACAGGTTAATTTTTTCTCTTTCTCACAACCGTAGCACTTATCATCTTGTAATGGCATATTTTCAGATGTTTAACATATCAGATATAGATATTTCCTTATATTCACTTGTACTGAAGGTTTTTATTTCAGAGTTTATGAGATCCTTGTCTAAATCATAGCAGTTACAAAGTTTTACAATCAACGATGGATTCAAAGCCTCTCCTTTGCTTTGGTTGGTAAAGGACAAAAATTCTTCCACAAATCTATCTTCTATCTGTGTGCATAAACAGACAATACCTAGAATAATGTGGATACACACACCTCTACGACACAGGCTCCCTCCACTTATAATCTTTTTACCACTACTCTATCCCATTTTCAGTCATTTTCGAATTCTTTAAAATTGTATCGTAACGGCTCAAACTATTCAAATGCATCTCTACTGAACCATCTTGTCACCTGAATTATTTTAAAATACTTTTTCGTTTATAGGCTTATCTTTCTCCAAATCTCAACAAAGACATGATGTGTTCAGATAAAAATACATACAACTCTTGCAGAATAGAGAACATGTTTCTTATTTGTGGAAAAACATACATCGATTTCTCAACTACCAGAGCAAACCTCAGTTCCGCGAGTAGCACCAAACTTAAAATGGTTTTGGATACTCACGGAAAACAACCTCTTGCAGCAGCACCTTTTCATTGTAACATTTATATTTATGCAATATTTTCTTTCTTTTCAACATTTAAATTAAAACTGAAAACAAAAGTAAACTAAAAACAGCTATATTAAACAACTGTTTGTCATTCTTCTAAGAAATCAAACTATTAAAAATGATCAGTGTAGTTGCTATCATCTGAAATAGACATTGAAAAGTTGAATACAGCAGGTATTTCTTAAAACAACCTTCTCACAGAAACTGTAATAAATAGAGAATATTACCCCTGCCACGAGCGTCGGACATGGTTGTCACACCTAGCATTTGAAAATTATCTTGTAGTGGTGTAATCTACAACCAACCCCAAGCTATAGAGATAGTAAATCGATAGTGTTTATTGAAAAATTGAAATCTGCATAAGAAAATAAAAATGTCAAGCTTAGCCGTACATTCTAACTTTTCTCTATTTCAGTGTGTCAATAACAATTGTTATGTCTTAGAAATATACCCTACAAAAATTTGTGCCATCTACCTTCTCTTTGGACACCTCTAGGTTTGTGCTGCAACGAGCTGTTTTGTTAGCCAGTAGGTGTGGGGTTGTCCTGATTTACCTTTGGCACAGCATTGTAGTTAATTTGGCAACCTCACTACTAGCATAGATCATGAATAATAAAATAGATCATGCATGCATACGGGGGCTGTGTGCCGAGAAAAAGGTTGTCGCAAAAATAGTGCATGATCGTGCCGCGAGGTAGCGCTAGGGAGAAATCATTGGTAGCATTGGTGTTTCACACAGCTTCCATCGTTTCCCCAATAGATAACGCCACTATTGTCGAATTTCCAGTGGAACAAAATATTGCATTGGATCGGAGTTCTATTAGGTTATCCAAATACAATGCTACTAGTTATTGTGATATTTGATCTACTGTCTGAAACAAATTATTCTATAATACTGAACATTTAGAAATTTATTTAAGTGTGGTTATATTTTTAATTTATAAACTAGAGGAACCAACATAGGATATTTATTAAAGTAACAGTTGGTGAATTATTGGCAAGTTAGTTTGCAACAGTACATTCTGTGAGCTTCTCTAATTATTTTAAATAGTTAATTTATTCAACATTTAAGTATAAAATACAATTTTAATTACATGACCAGATTTGTATATTTATTTAAGTATCAGATTTGTATGTGCTTAACAGGAGTATATACGTTACACAATTGGAAATTAAAAACGTTTAACTTATACTTAGCAATTAAAGAAACAAAACCTTACCATTTTGTCATTAGATTTTTAGAAATATAGTTAATTTGAGAATTGATATGTTGAGTTGTGTAGTAAATTTTTTGGGATTACAACCTATGGTAATTTTATCATCTAGATTAAAAAATAAATGTAAAAGAACTGTGCCTTTTGAAATACTGTATATATATTTTATCTGGCTGATAATAAATAGTTGTAAATATATTGTTTATATATTTGTGAAAAAGTTCATTGTTTTGATTTTGTTGAGTAATTTTATTTTGTATTTATAATTAAAATAAATTATATTTAAAACAATATGTGACAATATTACTATCCCAATACGTAACTTCTTGACATCATTTTTTTCATTAAGTGATTTTCTTAAATAAGGTGTCTTGGTATTTTTTCTAGGATAGCTTTAGCTGCCATTTGCTAGAAAACGATTTTTTCTTTGAAAAATTCATTTTTACTTTAGTTTTTCTTTCATAACATTTACACTAATAATTTTAAAAAATACTTCAAATAAAATTTATAGCGCAGCTTTTAATTTTTCCAATGATATAATATAACCCAACATTTCCTGATAGACGCAAGCAATTACCATTTAATAAACAGGTGTCACATGGCCGGGAGCTTAGTAAGCTCCTCTACTCCCACTATTTTAGTTTAACTTCTATAGATTTATATAAAGTGGCATCAACCTATTACATTTTTAAGTATGAAATCATTATTTTATTTGTATGCTATGAACTTCTACCGAGTTTGGATTGGGGGAGAGGGTATTTTGTTAGTGTGTCAAGATTCGGAAAATTCACCACTGCCGAGTTTGGGTTGGGGGCGGGGGTGTTTTGTTAGTGTGTGAGAATTCGGAGAACGACGTGAACCCAGTAGCTCAACGAATAAGTTGTTTGGTGAATGATCCAATATTAACATTGTTTGTTTTTTGTGTGGATTACATTGTGTAGTGCCAGCTTGGAGCCAATCTAATCCTTTTTTTCAAAAGAAGACATTTTCGCTTTGTTTAATCTCAAGGTAACTGAAAAAATGTATTTAACTACATTTCGTTTAACATACTATTATTATTCTCTATTTTTTAAATTCTTATTTATTATCTTCTTTGTGTTGAATAATCACAATCATCGTTAAAATGGATAATCCTGATTTCTTATGTAGGTAATATGTAACGAAAATTTGGAAGAAGGATACAGTAGTGGTCACAAACTGTATACAAACAATAGCCGAAGCTAGTTTAAGAAGACAGGATGGGTTGCATGAAGGGATTAAAGGAAAACAACCGTCCGTGTACACAGAGTGTGACGGAAAAACTATACGAGACCGATAAGTATTACAGCCGCAACCTCATCATCAGAAAGACTTGATGAATCATTTTCCTCAACTTTAACATTTCTACGGAATATTGGCAAGAAGTTTGATTTTAAACCAATTACTTCATTTGTTCGGTAAGTTGTTGTATATGAAGTAGGCAACTCAGCATTGAAAAATATGTGCGGCCAAACTTTGGTGATTTAAAATTATGCATGAAGGACAAAGTGCAGACTCAGCCCGAGCCGAAGAAGAAAAAGTTTTGATCAAAGGAAGTATTAGTGCATCCTTTAATTAAATGTTATGGATCTGCAATAAGTCTTTGAAATTAAAAGAATAGGCCTATCTATCTTTCGAGTTGACTTCGAGATTTACAGCCATGTTCGATAACGTGTCTCTCCGTAAAGAAACAAAATCTTCGTTGACGAAAATATTTTAAAATTGCACACAGAGCTACTTTGATATTTATGATGTGACATATTTCTAATTGCTCGAGCGTATTAAAGGAGATGGCCTCTTTTACACTTATGTAAATATTTAGGTTTTTCTGTATATTTTTGTAAGAATGTTAAATGTTTTGTCAAATTTTGGTCTCTGATCAGCTATTTTAGGCTTAGGAAGATGTTCTGTAAACCTTTTTGTGAATGTTCATCCTGTTTGTCCAATATACAATTTTAGATAGTTGGAACATGTTATTTTTATAAACACCTGAATTTTCGTACTTGTCGTTGACAACTTGTTTCTGCCTCAGAGCTTTTCTTAAGTTATTAGAAGAGCTGTAAGCTGGCACAATATCGAGTTTTGATAGTTCTTGTTTTAATGTGTATTCAAGTTTATTGTCGTATTTGATGGGAACATATTTAATTTTTTTTTTGTGTGTGTTTAGGAATTTGAAGTTTTGGATGCATTATGCTTATGAAGGAGTTTGTTTATATTGTCTTCAAAATCTTTTATTGTCATTAAGCACATTTTTTTATCAACATAGTTTAACAAAATCTCTAAAAGTAAAATTTCACAATTTTTCCAACACAATTAAAATATTCTTCGGTTGGTAGCCATTAGAATAATAAAATTAAAATACACAAATAGCTGCTTCTAATTAAGAAAGATAAAAGCAGTTGAAACAGTTCAATCTTCGGCTGAAGCTCAGCAACAAGCTTCTGTATTTCTACTTAAAAATACAACAAAAGAACAGTTGCTAATTAATGGAGAAAGATTTGCACCTGAGCTAAATGGCTTGAATAGGTATGTAAATTTGAACGAAGCTCGTTGCTTCAAATTTATGAGCATGGCTAAAATGTCTACTCTACGAGCATACTTCGATATGGCAAAATTACCACAAACAACTGAGGCATGTCAACAACATAAATTAAGAGTAGGGATGGGTCGATTCTCAAATTAATCGATTCCGATTCCAAGAAATCGATTCCGATTCCATCGATTCCAATTACCATAATTGTAAAGGAAAGTAAACATTGTTATTTAATTTTAACTGCATGGTTTTTTTCACTTTAATGTTATTTGTTAATATTGTTATCGAACTAAGCAGAACTTAAATAAAACTGCTGATTTGGATTCATTATAAAATGTATATATATATTTTTTTCATTATACTGTATAAAAAAGCTGTTTTCTATCTGAAAGCCAAGGGACATAAAAATCACGCATAATTCTCGGTTTTCTCGGTACGACTTTTTAACGGTAAAAATCGGTTTTCCCGAGCCCAAAAACATATAAAACGTTACCCCACACTGTATTTTCAAAATTTTGATCCATAAACGTGATCGTGAAGCGCTACGATTTTTTAAGTGTCAAAATCGGTTTTCGCGTACCCAAAAACATTTAAACGATACCCCACACAGAATTTTCAAAGTTTTGATCCGAAAACGTGACTCCGAAGCGCTATGACTTTTAACTGTCAAAATCGATTTTCCCGTACCCAAAAACATATTAAACGTTACCCCACACAGAATTTTCAAAATTTTGATCCATAAACGTGACTCCGACGCGCTACGACTTTTTAACTCTCAAAATCGATTTTGTCTTACCCAAAAACATATAAAACGATACCCCACACTGAATTTTCAAAGTTTTGATCCAAAAACGTGACTCCGACGCGCTACGACTTTTTATCCGTCAAAATCGATTTTCCCGTACCCAAAAACATATAAAACGTTACCCC